>JAJJMA010201210.1:0-10914 GCA_023529015.1 Papaver nudicaule | reverse complement strand
ACCTCTTCCCTTGGCCACGAAACCCTTAATATCTCGTTTAGCCAATTAGAAATAGGAGACGAGAAAACCAGCGACAATAGGTTTACCTGCCGTCATCAAAAATCACCATTGTACCAGAAGCTTCACCGCCTCAGAGCCCCGATAACCAACAACGGAGGCTACGAAGTAGGAAAACTGGTGATGAAGACTAGCAGACGAGGAGGAGGGGAGCCCGCGGGACCTTACGTGGTTGTTAAATCCACGTTGAGCGGATACTAAAAGCTCACCTCGCTCAAAGACGGACGCAAGAATGCAGTAATGGTCAAAGAAAAGCAGATTGAAGCATATCCCAACTAAAACCTCAGTTATAAAAAAGGGAAGAAAGAGTATAACCATTGTACATAGTCGAGATATGAAACTCGTTCTATTATTTGTCTTTCAAATAAATACTAATAAAGAAATTTCAGAACCATGAGTCGAGAAACAAAACCAAAACAATCAGAAAAGACCAAATAACACAAGAGCTTTAGCCTTTTCATAAGAACCCCTCATGTTAGAAAGAACGTCTCGTTCCTTCACAAACCTAGCTTCCAGTTCAGCAACCTCCTTTTCCTTCGCCGCGATGACGTCTTCCGTGACCCTCTCAGCCTCAACCTTCGCGTTTTTCTATCTCTCAAACCTTTCCCGAAGCCAAGTCACATTGTAAGACTCAGACTCAGCAGCTGCGATGGCATCCTCCCAATCTTGCAACATCCCTGGTTCGACCCCAAGCATGGAGTTTTCCTGCATCTCGGCAATCCGCTCCAACAGAACTCCGACGAACCCTTCCGCCATAGCACGGTTTGCATCCTCCCTTGCAATATGCCCGAACTCTCTCCAGATACGTGCGTACATGTCCTCGTACTCTTTGGGAACAACAAAACCGCCTATAGCCACTTGATAGGACCTGACTCTACTCAAAAGAGGGAAAGCAACACCTCGACCCGGGTAAAGCACGTTCAGTCTAGCCTCTCTGGCTTCAATCTCAGCATCAACATCTTCTCTGGAGCTGGAGTCCACAATCTCCTCAGTGTTGCCGTTCTCGATGATTTCTTCCTCGCCCTCTTCGCCCGCGGGCACACCTGCAGTAGCAAGGGAAGCTACGCCGCTAGTCGCCACCGTCTCGACACGCATGAACTCTCCGCTCTCCTCCGTAGGCTGAAGAATAGAGAAGTAAAGAAAAATGATGTGAGTTACCTCCAGTTTAAGAGTGAAGGAGAAATAGCCAAAGACATAGAAAGCGCGAATTCCTTACCACGATGAGATGCGGCTCCTCGCAAAGAAGTGATGAAGCATTGAACGTCTCGGCTACCTCTCGCTCCTGGTCACCAACAGTCGAAGACCCCACCGGCTCGTTGTCTCCTTGATGATCCATCTGCGAGAAGATAACACCAGAATGAAGATTCGACCAAACATTAACAGGGGAACAAAGCAGTCCTGATGAAAGATTCACTACCGTCACATCAGCGTCTTCATATTCCGGCACGTATCCCTTGGGAACCCTCATCCGAGGTCGACCCCTCCTAGCGCCTCGAACTGAAACCATGTCATCCGACTGGGGACTAGGAGTAGAGCATACCTACAGAAGAATAACGAAGGGTAAGAAGAAAGACATTTTATATTCAAGACGGAGTTGTGGACGGATTACCATACCTGAGAGGAAGCTACGAAGGCGCCTCGAATCCCCTCATCAACGAAGCCGCGGAGGACTTTAAGAGTACCATTCCAGAACTCATGATACTCGAGAGTCACCCTCGCCGGTCGGTGACGAAAGATAAAAGGAGAACAACGACCGAGGTGAAGCGATGCGTCAAGCGAAGATCGCAATTCAGCCACAGAGGGCGCAAGTGACAACTTATTCGGCACATCTTGATCGAAACCCATCACTCTCGCAGCTCTATCAATATTGTAAGGGATCACCACCTCCTCTCCTTGAAGATAACCAAGGATGTAACCAGGAGTGCTGCTGTTGATGAAGATAGCTTGCCCAACAGTAAGGCCATTCGACTCTCGAGGTCCTGATCGTAACTCAACACCAGGGTCCTCCGTGAAAGTTATGTGTTGTACAATTTCAGAGGAAGAGTTAGTATACCATGGACGGAAGTCGACATTCCTCTCATCATCGAGCAAATCTTTCAACTCCGGAGTGGGAATAGGCAACTTGCTATTCCACTGAAGAATTCGAGGACACTCCTTCAATGTCTTGTCAGAAAAGCCCCCTTTTTGGGTCTATGAGGTATGAAATGCTCCCACAAGATCGCCTGGATAAACGAGGGGTTTACGTAAGTACTGACCCTACTGACGTCGGGCGCCGACATATCCCGGACGAAAGCATCGAACTGAGCATACTGAGAACCGAGGAACAAGCTACCGATGGGCAAACTCTGACCATGAGCCAAGAGAACGGCAAGGGGAACAACATGAGGTTTCAAGGTACCACAGGGGGCATCAGCGAGAATATACCTAGACAACCAGAGTACTAGGAACGCAGCAATACAGAGAGTGCTCTCAGGAGTTCCCCCGTTGGGACTTGTGCCGCCTACATACCAGTGGTCAGTCCACTTAATGTAATTCTCCTTCGAAGAAGCTTTGGGTGTCTGCAACTCTCGGATCTTCCTGTTCAAGACCTCGATCATCACGCCTTGATCCGAAGAGCAGCTATCTGGAAGATTCCCTAACATTGGGAGATGATATAAAGCAGCCACCGACTCTAGAGAGATTGCGAACTCGCCCCAACTAGTCACGAAAGTCTTCGTTGTCCTACACCAACGAAGGAGGAAAGCAACAATGGCGCCGGAATCCCTATACATCCTCAAATTCCTAGTCGCCTTCACCGCGTGAAAGACTCCTGACCGCTCCAGAATCGACCGGACCTTATTGTTAGTCAACACGAAGTCATACCAAGCACAGCAATGCGGTACGACGAAGGACAGAACTCTGAAGTCAACAGGTACGCCCTCAAACGCTTTGGATTCCATACAAAACCTAACAGTCTCCGAAGGTACCACGTTCAAAGAATCGTCGAAGTCGCCTTGCCTGGGGATGAAACACGCAGAAAAATCTCCACGACCAACAAAGACAGTCGGTTTCCTAACAACAGGATCATATGAAAAGCTATCATCACAAGTAGGAGTCCTGGCAGCGACATCGCGAACGGAATGGGGCTGGAAATTGGCTTCCGGTTACCGCCGCGCTTCCTCTGTAACACACAAACGCATCCAAGTAAGTCATCACTACTTGTATTTTTTTTTTTTTAAAAAAAAAAAAAACAAAAACAAAAAACATAAATACCCAGGCATAGATACTTAGTAGAATGCATGCACTACAAAAATCCATGCATATGTGCGGCGCTGTGATCGTGGCACCGCGAACTTGGCTTCAACCAATAACGAGACCATCCTAAAATATATGTATACATATATAAAATAGTCCTTTGCGGATACGCATTAAGACGCCATATGCATGGCGCCACCAACCTGGCCTCAACCAAGCTAAGGCCACACGCATAAAAAAAAATAAAAAAAAATTGCGGATTTACGCATGGCGCCATGTTCATGGCGCCACCAATACTGTCCAAACCCGTGGCGCCGTGGCGCCACTAATTTACATGGCGCCACACTTTGTGGCGCCACCAAATTTCCCTCCCATATATATATATATATATATATATAATAATAAAATATATATATGTTAAATAAAAAAAAAAACCTAGGTCACATAAAAACCCTAGTTTACCTTATTGCTCTGTGTCGTAGCTCCACTTGATGACATAATGAGAAAGATCAAAAATACAGAAAATAATAATAGGGAGGAAGATAATCAGAAAGAAGAAGAAAACCGCTCTGAGAAACCTATCTTTGTCTTTCCTTCTTTAATTTTAACCTAGGCATGGGTATATATATATATACACACATATGTGATTATAGAATCCCAGTCCCGGTGGGACTCTCAAAAAGGAAAGGGGAGAGAAAAAAAAGGGGGGCGCGGATTTCGAGGCAACATGGCCATAGCGCCATGGCCTCTGCCTCCCTTCACATGCACGTCCCTGTATATATACATATATGAAAAAAAAATCAAGCTCTCTCGACTATTAGGTTTGTTCACACTGAGATCTAGTCTTTGAAACTCCTTATATATATATATATATGTAACAACAACACGCAACGATGATAAAGGAGAACACTAAACCCTCGAAAAGATAATATCACCATCCGAGTGCTTAGCATGAAACATTTCTGTTCCACACTAACCAGGGGACTTTCTGTAGATGGTGAAAAATGAGAGAGGGACAAGATTGTCAAAACACTCTCGAAAAACATGTCTTATTAAAAGCAGTCGCCTATTCAGGCTCATCTATATAGCTCAGAATGCAACTCAATCCATGAGCCGAACAAACTCTCTATGAGCTCTCTCTTATAACTCCGGTGGGGAGGGTAATATCACAGAGCAGTACTAATGATTCCACCAACATATTAAACCCATTGATCAGCTCAGAGCCAGACCTCGCTTGATGGTACACGGTGAAGAATCAACAGAGACGTATCCTCATGGATTTCCTCTTAAAAACGACTCAACATACGAGTCTCGGTGCAAACCTCAGGAATATTGGAGCTCCAGGCCGGTCAGGAGCTCCCTGAGAAGCATACACCAGCCTAAACAGGCCTAAGCAGACTTAATCTCAGGTTCAGGAAAGTCTAACATACCATGGATAAATACGCCATGACCTCAGGTGTGTTGTAGCATAGGCACTCACACCACGACTAAGGCACAAGCTGCCCCAAAGTCGACCTTGGCCAGACGCCAAAGCCATAAACGCCACATAGCATGGCACCACAAACCATGAGTCACCATGGATTCACAAAATTCAGCATTGGCCAAGAAGCCAAGGCCATGGCGGAAAACGCCTCAAACCTACAAAGAGCATGGCCACAAACAGGCTAGCCTTGGCCGTGGCGCCATGAATCATGGCACCACCATCACCAGTCTTTAATTTGGCCTTGGCCAAAGGCCAAGGCCGTGGCACCATGAATCATGGCGCCACCATCACCAGCGCCAAAGGCGCATTTTCAATTTGGCCTTGGCCAAAGACCAAGGCCGTGGCGCCACCTTAACTAGCACCAAAACGCCATCAAGCACTTATGGCCTTGGTCAAAGACCAAGGCCACTCCTATACTTGTGTCAGGAGACACCACATCATGTTGGTCACGACAATCAGTCGTACAACCTTACTCTACTCAACTCAACTACGCAACATTCACGTATCACTCGCTCGAGACATCACACGGGGGATAACTTTAGGGGTATTGGTCTGGCGGTCTACGACAGTTGAAAGAAACTGATGGTGATAGTGGGCAGTTACGAGAAGATGGCACGAGTGGGCATGTTCCACACAACTCAGGCAGTTACGGGAACCAACGCATGTCCTCCACTCCTCCACTCTTCCACGACGTCCACCTTCTCTGTCGAGAAATCAGGGTGAGTTCAAACTATAAATAGAGGCTTCCTCTATTTTCCAAGGAAGAACACTTTTAGAACATTACGAACATCAGAAACGTTCAGAACACACAGAAACAACCAAGAGCCTCAGAGAAAACACCTGAAAATCGAAACACGTTCTAGCCTTGGAGATTTCCAGTCGACTTCACGACGGAGATCTTGAACTCTCACACCCAAAACACATCCTCAACCTGATCTCAAGTTTCTTCGCTGTTTCCCTCCCTAGACCAACCTCTATCCTCTCTGTGACCGAAGCAAGACGGGAACGACCATCCTTGGTTTAGGCTTGTCTTGTTCGACTTTGATCTCCGAGCACTACGAAAGTACCCAGAGACGGTACACTTGTTTTTGCAGGTAAAACAGTTGGCGACCACAGTGGGAGATCATTCTCTCGGTTTCAGAGAAGCTTGCTCAAAGATGGTTGAACTTAGGTTGGAATCAGATACCAAAAACCCCAACTCTTCAACAAACGGTGCTGTAACCTCCAACGCAGCACCCATCAACATACCTATCACCCCAGATAATCCCTCTTCAACACCTATCATCTCAACTATACCCAACACCCGAATGACAGAGCAGCAGTTGGTGGAGCTTTGCATCAACGGAATGGTTCCTGTATACCGAGCCCTCTTGGAGAACCTCCACTTCCAAACCTTCTTCGAACTCCACGAAGCTGCGAGGAGGCCTGTCAGCACTACACCTGCTTCGTTCGAAAGAACCGCCACACGAACGAGGAACGAATCACTTATGGGCGCACATCACCAGAGCGACAACCAACCGGCCCGAGAAGCCTCTCGAGCCTACACCACCTCTTTCTTCCCTAGGTACGATGGAACCAGTCACGCGCGAGAACACATCTCACGTTTCCTGGAATCTCTGGGAGAATACGGATACAGTCATACCTTGAGGCTCAACGAATTCCCGAAGTCTCTCATCGGGAGAGCTTATCAATGGTACACTCATCTCTCACCAAGAACCGCCAGCACCTGGAACGGATTGATGGACGCTTTCTTCAAAGAATTTCTTTTCGGGAAGGTAACTCTCTCTGATTTAAGTAAGATGCGACAAAGAACTGGAGAATGCCCCGATGAATACGTAAAAAGGTTCAAAGGGCAATCCCTTGGTTGCTACGCCCCAGATGTAACGGAGCTGCAATTGGTGGAAATTTGCACTGGTACCATGACTCCTATCTACCGTGCCCTCCTAGAAGATCTCCAATTCCAGACTCTCGCCGAACTCCAGGAGGCAGCGGCAAGATCCACTTCTATGATACCCACGCTGAGGGAGAGGACTCAACTACTGAAGCATGGAGAACTCACTGGAGAAAACAATGGAGGTCCACACAACGACAGGAAAAGAAAAACAGGAGAATACCTCACTGAATACCAAACGCAAAACCCAACGACGCGAAGCACGATACCGGAAAGGGACTTGCAACAACGACAAGAAGGAATTGATCTACCAGGTGACCTCACAACGACGGAGATAGAACGACTGCTGGAATCTTTAGTCCGAGACAAACTCGTAGAACTACCCAGAGCGTTGAAGCCTCCTACCCCCGAAGAAATGAAACACCCTCATTATTGTCATTATCACAGGAGAATCAGCCACGCCACGATCCAGTGTAACAGTTTTAGGCGAATCCTCGAAGAACATATTGTCAAGGCCAAGGCACGCTCCTACATGTCGTACTCAGAGCCTCCGCACATCCAAGCTCTCACAGACCGCGGAGAACCTGTGAACCAGATAGTGGAGAATTTGATGCACTGGCTATGCGAAATCCTGTGCCTCTCGAAGCCACAACGACGGGATATGTTTACAGCGCTCAACCACGTGGTATCAGGGAGACGGTTGCCTTTTGGAGAGGAAGAAGACCCACACTCGTCAACTCCAGACAAGTCTCCAGTAAGATACGACTGGGGACTGCTAGCCAGGCAAGGTTGGGGAATACTCACGACTGCATATATACGCGGTGTCGGATTCCACAACACATTGTTAGACCCGGAAGGGAAAATCAATGTCATCTCTGCAACGACACTAGAGACCTCAGGAGGTTCACCACACGATGTCACTGGATCCCCGGAGACGCTGGAGGACCCCGAAGGAAGGACGGTGATAACCCGTGGACGAATAACTCTACAGGTCGAAGTGAATGGAGTACAAACGCATGCCGAACTCTATGTAGTCCCACGAGACTTCGAACATGACATGATCCTCGACCACTCTTGGTTCCGGGACAACCAGAACTTACTTAACAAGACTGCAACCCCACAAGGAACACCAGCTGAACCATAGGAGCTCCACACAGCGACAGTATCCTTGTACGAGGAAAGAAGGACCTCACCTAGTCCCGGGCCGGAGCCGAGGATGAAAGCCCCGCAAAGGATAGATGGAACGCTTGTCCCCAGGTATGAGTGGATTGTGAACCCTACTCGATATTTTAGAAGATGAACCTCTTCCCTTGGCCACGAAACCCTTAATATCTCGTTTAGCCAATTAGAAATAGGAGACGAGAAAACCAGCGACAATAGGTTTACCTGCCGTCATCAAAAATCACCATTGTACCAGAAGCTTCACCGCCTCAGAGCCCCGATAACCAACAACGGAGGCTACGAAGTAGGAAAACTGGTGATGAAGACTAGCAGACGAGGAGGAGGGGAGCCCGCGGGACCTTACGTGGTTGTTAAATCCACGTTGAGCGGATACTAAAAGCTCACCTCGCTCAAAGACGGACGCAAGAATGCAGTAATGGTCAAAGAAAAGCAGATTGAAGCATATCCCAACTAAAACCTCAGTTATAAAAAAGGGAAGAAAGAGTATAACCATTGTACATAGTCGAGATATGAAACTCGTTCTATTATTTGTCTTTCAAATAAATACTAATAAAGAAATTTCAGAACCATGAGTCGAGAAACAAAACCAAAACAATCAGAAAAGACCAAATAACACAAGAGCTTTAGCCTTTTCATAAGAACCCCTCATGTTAGAAAGAACGTCTCGTTCCTTCACAAACCTAGCTTCCAGTTCAGCAACCTCCTTTTCCTTCGCCGCGATGACGTCTTCCGTGACCCTCTCAGCCTCAACCTTCGCGTTTTTCTATCTCTCAAACCTTTCCCGAAGCCAAGTCACATTGTAAGACTCAGACTCAGCAGCTGCGATGGCATCCTCCCAATCTTGCAACATCCCTGGTTCGACCCCAAGCATGGAGTTTTCCTGCATCTCGGCAATCCGCTCCAACAGAACTCCGACGAACCCTTCCGCCATAGCACGGTTTGCATCCTCCCTTGCAATATGCCCGAACTCTCTCCAGATACGTGCGTACATGTCCTCGTACTCTTTGGGAACAACAAAACCGCCTATAGCCACTTGATAGGACCTGACTCTACTCAAAAGAGGGAAAGCAACACCTCGACCCGGGTAAAGCACGTTCAGTCTAGCCTCTCTGGCTTCAATCTCAGCATCAACATCTTCTCTGGAGCTGGAGTCCACAATCTCCTCAGTGTTGCCGTTCTCGATGATTTCTTCCTCGCCCTCTTCGCCCGCGGGCACACCTGCAGTAGCAAGGGAAGCTACGCCGCTAGTCGCCACCGTCTCGACACGCATGAACTCTCCGCTCTCCTCCGTAGGCTGAAGAATAGAGAAGTAAAGAAAAATGATGTGAGTTACCTCCAGTTTAAGAGTGAAGGAGAAATAGCCAAAGACATAGAAAGCGCGAATTCCTTACCACGATGAGATGCGGCTCCTCGCAAAGAAGTGATGAAGCATTGAACGTCTCGGCTACCTCTCGCTCCTGGTCACCAACAGTCGAAGACCCCACCGGCTCGTTGTCTCCTTGATGATCCATCTGCGAGAAGATAACACCAGAATGAAGATTCGACCAAACATTAACAGGGGAACAAAGCAGTCCTGATGAAAGATTCACTACCGTCACATCAGCGTCTTCATATTCCGGCACGTATCCCTTGGGAACCCTCATCCGAGGTCGACCCCTCCTAGCGCCTCGAACTGAAACCATGTCATCCGACTGGGGACTAGGAGTAGAGCATACCTACAGAAGAATAACGAAGGGTAAGAAGAAAGACATTTTATATTCAAGACGGAGTTGTGGACGGATTACCATACCTGAGAGGAAGCTACGAAGGCGCCTCGAATCCCCTCATCAACGAAGCCGCGGAGGACTTTAAGAGTACCATTCCAGAACTCATGATACTCGAGAGTCACCCTCGCCGGTCGGTGACGAAAGATAAAAGGAGAACAACGACCGAGGTGAAGCGATGCGTCAAGCGAAGATCGCAATTCAGCCACAGAGGGCGCAAGTGACAACTTATTCGGCACATCTTGATCGAAACCCATCACTCTCGCAGCTCTATCAATATTGTAAGGGATCACCACCTCCTCTCCTTGAAGATAACCAAGGATGTAACCAGGAGTGCTGCTGTTGATGAAGATAGCTTGCCCAACAGTAAGGCCATTCGACTCTCGAGGTCCTGATCGTAACTCAACACCAGGGTCCTCCGTGAAAGTTATGTGTTGTACAATTTCAGAGGAAGAGTTAGTATACCATGGACGGAAGTCGACATTCCTCTCATCATCGAGCAAATCTTTCAACTCCGGAGTGGGAATAGGCAACTTGCTATTCCACTGAAGAATTCGAGGACACTCCTTCAATGTCTTGTCAGAAAAGCCCCCTTTTTGGGTCTATGAGGTATGAAATGCTCCCACAAGATCGCCTGGATAAACGAGGGGTTTACGTAAGTACTGACCCTACTGACGTCGGGCGCCGACATATCCCGGACGAAAGCATCGAACTGAGCATACTGAGAACCGAGGAACAAGCTACCGATGGGCAAACTCTGACCATGAGCCAAGAGAACGGCAAGGGGAACAACATGAGGTTTCAAGGTACCACAGGGGGCATCAGCGAGAATATACCTAGACAACCAGAGTACTAGGAACGCAGCAATACAGAGAGTGCTCTCAGGAGTTCCCCCGTTGGGACTTGTGCCGCCTACATACCAGTGGTCAGTCCACTTAATGTAATTCTCCTTCGAAGAAGCTTTGGGTGTCTGCAACTCTCGGATCTTCCTGTTCAAGACCTCGATCATCACGCCTTGATCCGAAGAGCAGCTATCTGGAAGATTCCCTAACATTGGGAGATGATATAAAGCAGCCACCGACTCTAGAGAGATTGCGAACTCGCCCCAACTAGTCACGAAAGTCTTCGTTGTCCTACACCAACGAAGGAGGAAAGCAACAATGGCGCCGGAATCCCTATACATCCTCAAATTCCTAGTCGCCTTCACCGCGTGAAAGACTCCTGACCGCTCCAGAATCGACCGGACCTTATTGTTAGTCAACACGAAGTCATACCAAGCACAGCAATGCGGTACGACGAAGGAC
>JAJJMA010201206.1:0-12125 GCA_023529015.1 Papaver nudicaule | reverse complement strand
ATAATATTTATTAAGTATTGAAGATAATTTACAAGAGGGATGCTAAGAAGCATATGTACAACAAAAGAAAATCCAAAAAAAACTTGCACACTATTGTTCAACGCAGACCAAACACAGACCAAGATATGTACATCCTTAATTTGTAGACTAAACTTTTAACTTCTAAGTTCCTTTACCTATCTGCTAAAACAGTAGATGACTTTGTTGCATGAAACTCTTGTGAGGAGTCCAATGGAAGATTTGTTTCTCCTCCATTCCAAGGATCCCTACTGCAAAACCCATGCAGAGTACCTTCTTCAGTTGGAATTTAACCACAGCCTTAAGTTTCGTTAACCTTTGATTCCGAATGAGTAACAAGTGTGGGAATTTTCCTGCACATAGACAAGTTTCAAGTTGGGTAAATACAAGAGTGCAACTGAAAATGAGAAACTGAAAAAAATACAGGGGTAGACTGAGAGTGAGAAAGATGTGTGCCAAAAGCATATGCCTAAAGATGTGAGAAAAATACATTAGTAAACAATTAGATGACCAGAAGGTATTGTTTGGCACCTAATTTCCTCGGGAAGATCACTTCCATAACATCAACCCATATTTGAGAGGAAATAGTTATTACTTCCCCTTAACTTATGTACCAAAAGCATATGCTACACCCACTCCTGCAATTCTGCAAAAACAAATAACCAAATAAATACAACGGAGCACAATTGAAAAATGAAACGAAACAAAATGAAAGATAAGAGTTACTGTAAAATGTGAAAACAGTACTCACTTGATCCAGGCTTTTCAACCACTCGAAATGTGCGTCATCACAGCCTTGTATCCTAGAAATGCAATCAACCTACATGGCTTTGATGGATCATCCTTGGGGAAGGACTTCACTGCATAAACATCATCAGACTGTGAGAAACAAACTACTGTAAAAACTACTGTAATTCCATAAAACAAAGAACATGACAAATATAAATGGACAAAACTTGATCAACTATGGACACTCCAATATGGTCACTACAAAACAGTAACCAATGCAGGAGGTTTGTAATCTAATTCCATTAGATCATTTGCATTGTTCATGTCGCGAGCAGATCCATTAACTAGTTAGCAATATCTAGAGACTTCGCTTCTAGCTGTCTCCCTAGCCTATTAGCCGCATCACTTTCACAAGAACTTCATTATGAACAACAAGGAACCCATTCAAATTGTACGCCTGGGACTCAACCTAAGCAGCTACAACAGTCTCATCCAAGCTACCCTGCTCATGGGACTCCACTTAAAAAACTGAGTTCATTTTCTTGTTAGACATTTTCCTTTAAAATGACACCGTCATACTTCACATCAGACGCGTTAGTAGAGTCAGAAGATCTTTCCTTCTCTTGTAACAACTTTCCTTCTCTTGGTTCTGAAGACTTGTGCTTCCTCTGTGATCGCCTATTTTGCTTTGGAGTGTTCTCATTAGGTGGAGACAGCTCAACACTTGGTTCTGCTGATTTGTGCTTTGTAGGTGATCGCCTGTTTTGCTTTGAAGTGTTCTTTTTAGAAGATTGTTTGTTCAGTGACCCTGTACTCTTGGCTTTGTTCTTCATCTGCAACAACAAGAGCTCAGTTAAAAGGAGAAGGTAAAGAAAATCAAAAACACTGAAATTGAGATGATAATTAAGCTTTTGCCTTTACCTTTATCTGAAGCTTTTTGACTTTTGGTTCCTTAATCATTGTTGTTATGCGCTACCAAATTCAAGTATTCCTACAAAAGCAGAATTCAGAATCCAGCAAAACAATAAACCATAGAACTCCAACCAGTATCCAAATCACTAAATCCATTAGGTCTAATCACATCAAACGTTACCATTGTTTTTTGACCAAACAAACAAATGCTTTTTTAACACCACTAGGCTACTGAACAGAAAAAGATAATGCGTGAATCAAGATCATATAATCCACCAAATTTTCTTAAAAAATCTCTTAGATTCACACTCTTAAGAATATTTTTACACAATTGTGAAGCCAGATCAAGTAAAGACTACACTCAATTAAAACCAGATTACATCATATGAACAAAAAACTAACCTAAAACTGAAGATTTTAAATTACTCAGGATTACATGAACCCAAAAACCTAGAGAAATCAATCAACCAAAATCCAAGCAACAATACACTCAATTAAAACCAGATTACATCATATGAACAAAAAAAAAACCTAAAACTTAAGATTTTAAATTACTCAGGAATTACATGAACCCAATCCAAGCAACAACCATCAATTAACCTAGAGAAATCAACCGACCAAAATCCAAGCAACAATTAATAATCAATTAAACTCTAACTGAGAGAGAGATTTACCACCGAATTTACACTGAGTTGATACCGATTTGCAATGATCTGCCCCCGATTTACAAGATGCAGATGATTTCTAGGGTTTGGTTGAGAGGGTTTGTTGATTGTTTCATAGAGTTTGTGAGTTTTAGGGTTTTCAGAGAAAACCTCTAACTCTGAGAGTTGCAGAGATTTGTTTGAGAAACTAGAAGAGGGGGAAGAAGAGGCTTTGTTTGTGAGATGAGGGTTTTGTGAAGTGGTGAAAGAAACGAGGAGAGGGGAAAGAAAAAGCTTTCTTTGTGAGGTGACACGTAATGTCCTAAAACACCAGGGTAGTGACACGTTACTCTTTCTAGAAGAGTGTGTGAAATTGAAGCTGTTTTAAACAGTCTTGCTGCCAATGTCCCTAAAGTAAGCCTTACTATCTGCTTAATTGTGTGATCTTAATTCTTTTCCTTTAACTACTTCCATACCTGACTCAAACTTTGTTTTGACCAGGCTGTGGTTCTTTGCTTTGATCTGGAAAGCCCGAATTACATACGAGCCTATGCCATCTATTTGGTCCCAGTAAGCTAAAGAGATAAACCATATGCATTCCTGTTCTGCTCTCGGTAGAGTATGTTCACTCATTGTCTTTGGTTTGACTCATGTAGGGTGAAAACTTAATTGTACCTGTTGATGACGACGGGCGCTTTACAGACAGGGTGTCTGATTTTTGTGGTCGATATGTCAAGGATGCAGATAAAGACATTGTCATTGCTGTGAAGGTAAGCATGAAACTAATCAACTCTATAGCAGTAGATATGGTCACATTGATGGTTTAGTTTATTCACACTTCACATGCATAAGAAAAATTGGATTCTTTACTCCAGTATATTATTCTTGGGTTGGAAGACTATTGCTCCTTCACCCCGGAGTACTTTCGACTTTTGTCTTCATCAAGTGACAAAACAGAATGGAAACATAAGCAATCAGAAAATGCTTTGTCAGTTATTAGTTCTGACTAAACACCCTTTTTTAACTCCGCCATTGCAAATGATAAATCATTTCATTGCCGGTCTCAAGCCCGGATAAAGGAGGAGAGAAAAAGGGAAATTGATAAGCTTAAAGTGTTTTGAATGCAGGGCAATGCAGTGTTTTGGGTGTTCTAGTTTTTCTACTGAGATATATATTATGCATGTTGAACTAGTGTCTGGAGTCTGAGCAATGGGCTGTGATTGTAAATGATGTGTGATTGTTATACAGAGAAGGCTTCGCGTTGTTTGCGGCTCAGTTGCTAGTTATGCAACTTTTTTTTTTTTTTCAGGCTCAATGTAAGGTTTTTGTACATAAAGAAGAAAAAAAACATGTGCAGATATGTCAAAGTAGAAGGATGGTTGATGACTTGTTCGAAAGCATAGAAGGCTTGGGTTCGAATCTCTCCAATAACATTTTTTGAAATGAATTTTTTTTTATCTTTAACAACCCCTATTTTGTGTTGTTATACAGTTACTCACTACCTTTATAGTATGAGTTGTTAAAGTCGAGGGTTGTCACTAGTCTTGGCAACTCTTTTCACCCAAAAAGTTGTGGTTTTGATTCTCCTCGCTACTCTTTGGTCCTAAGAGTTGGACGTTTTGATCTTTGACAACCTTTCCTTTGAAAATAGTTGTCAAAGATGAACCTTTAACAACCTTTTGGGACGACAGTTGTAGCTCTGCAGTTGTAGATATATATTTTTCCCGTAGTGCCACCTGTTATCCCGATTTTGCATTTCAAAAGCTTTGAGACTCTGTGAGTGGGATTAGTAGCGGGTAGATGAGAAAGCTTCCAGCATTGGCTATGTTGGAGGATTAAAGGGTGGGTAGTTGGCTCGGTCAAAAAATCATTTTTGGTTTGAAAATCAGTCGACAAATTTCAATCCAGTAGGAGATGAGATTATGTTTTTCTTTTCTTTTTTTAATGTATGAAAGAATGAGATTACATGTTGAAATTGTGATAATTCTTAAATTTCAATCCAGTAGGAGATGAGATTACATTTTGAAATTATGAGAAAATTTTCTATTAGGTATATAATTTCTAATGGAAAGAACATTATGTAAAAAAAATTAGGGGCTAAACATTTCTCTTCCCACAATGCTTATCCAAAGACTGATACCACAAGGTCCACAACTAAGCAGCAAATGATGAGCATATTGTTTGGGAAAATTGTCTAAAAAGTTACTTTATGTGTACTCAAATCGTCACGTGGCTGCTATCCAAGTAAATATCAAAATCTTACTACTGGGTAAATTTTAGCTTTAGCTTGAAAAAAAGAAAGCCATTATAAGCATATTTGGCCTTAGCTATTTTGAAACGGAAATAGTGAAAGTAATTCCAATTTCCATCGAGAATATTTTATTCAGATGTAAAATAAAGTGCATAAGGTGGACCTACAAAGTAAAAAGTCGGATACTCAATAAAATCACCTCAAGTGAAAATGGATGAGAATAACTTCAAGTGTTTAGAACTATTTGAGAGCCACTGGACTAGACAGGTTACCAAGTAGTTGTTGCTTTGTAATTGCATTTACGGTGAGAGGCAAAGCCACATTTTTTGTGCTACATGAAGAAGGCCAATCCCCATTTTTTCGTCAACGTTTCCATACAAGTCTCAAATGAAGTTTTCTTATTTTTCAATGGATGTTCAGTATAATCGGATGCACCAGAATGTAAATCCAATGCTAATCTGACTATTAAAATACTAACAATTTTTTAAAATTCATAGAATCAAAAATCACTAGAAGCCAATTTATCTAATCCACCATCCAATGTTTTAACAAGTTCAATCAAGAGTTTTTCTTATTTCGAACAAATCAAATTATGGATAAAAAATAAATACAATCGAAGATTTGGAATGAAATATAGCATCTCATTTTGTTTTCCATAACATGAGGTGTGTAAAAACATCTTGCATCTGTTCACCGTCCATATCGGCAGCACATTGACGGGTTTTGTTGCTCAATATGTGAATCCTAATATGGTTTTTTCATTATTCAGAAGCAAATTTCTAGCATCGCAATCATGGAACTCAAATCTTTGCACTGTATTAATGGTTGGTTTGGGGTTGTTATTTGTGTGGAAGTGATTTTCGTTGCTTCCCTTTCGTATACCAGGTCCTTCACACCATCACTATGCACCCTTTTTTGGTCCCTCAAACACACCCAATTACACACTTCCTTGTTTTCGAGTCATGATTGAATAATGAAAATTTTATATGGCTTACAAAATTTTTTTTATGTCAATTATAGCACCACATTGGAAGACTTGGTTTCGGATATTTTGTATTTTAATTAATTAGAGGTGGTTTACAAACTGCCAATCGGTTATGAATTGGATGCCCATACCAATAGCTCTATATGGGCTATCAGCAACTCTTGTTTAAAAAAAAAACTCATCTGGCGGGGTGTTCTTCAGGGCCTCTCCATTCATAGCCGATTGGCTTTTTGATTTTTATTTCATCTCAATGCGGATTATCCTGTATTACTATAGGCATCATACACTAAAAGCTCTAAGTTGTAAAAGCCTCCACGTTGCGCGGTGACAATACCACAACTTCCTATTGGCCGAGAAAGAGTGTTTTGGGAGGGAGGCGTTTTGGGGAGGACACTTGGTCTTTTCCTATTGGTTAAAAAACAGTAACACTCCGTTTACACTACCTTAAAATATCACCCATGTTAGTGACGAACACCCACTTTACATAACTCAAATTTGGAACAATTAATTTTTGACACGTGTATGTTGAACTAACTCCGTCAAAAAATCATGTTACCTACTTTAAGTCTGGTGTCTGTTTTGGTCTTTTTATTCGCCCTCCAGGGCCTGTTTCGGTCTTTACATCCAAAATTAGATTTTTGTTGTGTCCTATAGAGTCCTGATTTAGGGGGGGAAGAAATTACGTGGGGGGGGGGAGAAATTTAAAACCAACCGTGCTTGTTCGATAGGGGATGACCTCATTACCATTTAGTATTCCGAAAATTTGGTTTCGTGTATCATCTAATCGTCTATTCCCTCCCTCCTCTCCCTGTAACCTGTTCCTTGAACAGATCTTCCTCATGTCAAAAAAACCAGGTAACAATTAGAGAGCAACCAACACAGCAAACCCAATATTTTTGGGAAAGAAGTCATGGTGGTAGAAATTGTAGCTCTTTTTCTCCTGACACAATTCCAGTCATATTCCATCTGAATCACTTGATGCAAATTCTCCTTTTAACCTTGTATTTTTTTTTATAGAAGTGTTACACTGTATATTATTTACACTAGTACAAAAATGGCCTTAGGTGACAGTTTAAAACTGTCACCAAAATAAATACATGACAGTTTTCAAAAAACTTATGGCCTGTCACATAAGCCCCTGTCACGAAAGATCTTATAAAAACTGTCACCGAATCATGACTATAAGATAACAGTTTCTTCATAAAACTGTCATCGTTAAAAACTTACGATAACATTTTTTGAAGGGAACTGTCATTGGAAATTAATTTTTGGTTCTAAGGTGACAGTTTTCTCTCTAAACTGTCATAGGTGACTTATAAAACAACACTTTTTAAAGAAAATTGTCATGGAAACCCCATATTATGTGACAGATTTTATGTTAAACTGTCATCGTACACCTTATAAAATGACATTTATTCTGCTATCAGTGGTTTTTTTTTGGTGATAAGCTTATATTGCCTTAGGGAGAGAGTCAATGCCAAAATAACAATCACTATCAAACTCAGTAAATTTATTTATTTATTTAATATGTAAAGTAGTACAGAACTAGAATTTTTGAAGTGAACAAGTTAAATACAAGTTGATGCGTCTCTTGATGCAATAGACTTCACATAAATACAAGTTACATACAAACTGACTTCAAAATATAATAAAGATACTGTAACCGTATCCACTTTTTTGCTAAGTTGATCAAGCTGACCTTCTCTTTGAGCTATTTCTGATCCTTTACTAAGTTTCTCAAGCTCCTCCTCTTCAGTAGATATAACAGCTATAGCTCACTTATCTATATAGCTCTTCGCGTTTTGGCTGTGACGCGGCCCTCAAGTTGTTTCTCTGTATATACATGTTTATTTAAACAACTCACATGTTCGAAACAGACAATAGTTTTTTTTTTTACAAAACAAAACTGTGGACATCAAGACAGTTACTACACTGAACTCAATTAAACTGTGGACATCAAGACAGTGTAAACAAACCTTGTTGGAATAACTAGCATATATATATATATGTGTGTGTGTGTGTGTGTGTGTGTGTGTGTGTGTGTATGTATCAGCTAAGATGGGGCAGCAATTAACAGTATAATGGAAGTTGCAGTAAGAGCAATACCTCGGTAGTTCAATACATGCTTGTGTTGTTTCATATGTTTCCACCACAATATAGTCGAGCCCAGCACAAGCTATTCACATAGTAGAATCGTATTTTGCAGCAAAACCCACAAACAATTTAAGGAAACAACTTACCACAGAAAGAAAACAATGTATAAACTTAAAAAGAAATTTAAAAGGGAATATAAATTTATCTACCAAGTCAACAATTTAAGCACCACACTAGTATCATTCTTATGGAGGTTCCGGTTTCCCAGTAGTCATTCTCACAACTCCTTTCATGTTTCTTTTCTTCAATCTTGGATGAATTCTGAAATTCAAAAGAAGATGATTAAACTTGTACAGAAGGGATCTAGGTAATTTGTTACAACAAATTTTTTACTTACAAACAGTTCAATGTTGCCAGAAAAACAAATAAATTAAAATTCAACTCGAACGAGAAATCAATTCTTATCTTGTGTTCTTGTATCTAAGCTCCGACAGCTGGTATATCCATAATCAAGAACGATTGAAAAACAAAGATTGACAAAGTACCTCATAGCAAAGGACAAACCACGTATATGCATCAATAAAAACTTACCCCAGTCTCTCTGATAGCCTTATGCACAAGTTCCTTCAGTAAACTATGAACCAGCAATCAAAACAGAACATAAGTTACACGCATAAATTCAATAGTTCAGCAGGGAACATAGGCAATAAGTTGATGTAAACAGTACCGCATCAACTGCTGCCTCTGCAGGAGCTCTGATAGTGATTAACGAAAATCTAATCAGACAGGGATATCCTTGATCAGGAGCGATATCATGTGGTTGGTAACCATCAATAGCACCAAGGCCTCCCATCAAGTGAATTACTAATGCAACGAAAAAAGCAATCTCAATGTATCTGATAAGAATTTAAGCAATAGAAGCTGAACACCGTATCTGATAAGATCATAGGATATACCTCCTCAATAATCGAACCATGTTCTCAATGTCCGCAACAATGCTACTCACAGGTAAATAAAACATACCAATAGCAACTTTTGTCAATCCAGAAAGCTCGATCGGGGTCAAATTCACAACTGACAAGGTTCAAAAAACAACATTAGAGATGACCAAAGAAGCAAAAGGAACAAATTCATATTCATTTTAGGTTTAATCACTGGAGGCACTAATGTGCAAACTTCAAGCTGGTAACCCACAGAGTGCACATATACAATAAAAGAAGAAGACTATACTTTAATTACATTCCTTGGGTAATAACAATGACAAAATATTTAATTATTTTTCCAACGAAAGAATGATCACATGAAATAGATACTAAAGTAAGCAATGACCTGATATGAACTTGAAGTAGAATATATTTTAGAAGCTCAACAGAATTTAAGTCCAATGCAATAAAAAACCAAACGCCATTATGCCTAATCTTCATCTCTCATTTTCTCAGATTTAGGCCTAGAAATTAACAGAATATATGTCCATTAGAGACGAGAGATGGAAAATTTAACTATACTGGATAGCTTACTGTGATTAGAAATTAAAATAACGCGATAAGCAAGGACCCAAATAAGGTTTAGATCTTTAAGTAGCAAAGTCCGCTTCACGATAACAATAATATTTCTACCGAGGTCCACTGTAATTGAAAGCTTTGATGGCATATGGCCACAAAGACAATGTAAAATAAGGATACCAATAATTAAGGTGTAAATCTAAGCTTGCATTTTAAGATGTTGTAATTTGGTCATTCGATTCTACTGATGCTTGTGGAGCTCAGTCGGAAGCTTTAGGCTTGATAGCAGAGGAGCTCATGATTACCTGGATGGAAATGGTCATATCACATTTAACTACATATTTCTCTCAACATAATTTTTCGGTACAACTATAAACCAGGCTATAGATAATGCCTATAAAAAACATTGTTACTGTCATCTGCTAATAACTAAAGGTTAAGTGCCCATACCCAAAGCAAACCTGCATTTCCAGAAATTTTCCCATGCCCGAAGTTCCAATAGCATCTCACTTGTTAATCTGTGGGGTATATCAAGTCATGCTATCAATTAATAATCGATAGGACAACTGGCATTAGCAACCCAAGTACCAGCTTACAGTAACTTCTTGGTTACGATGCACAAATGCAAAATCAAAGAACACGACAAGAACTCCAATTAGTCATAGACTAAGAAAAATAATACACACCTTTATTGTAGCTTACTCGGATGGACTGATTATTGTAGCTTACTAGGAGGGACGTCCCATTACCAACCTCATCACCAGTTTGATCTCCATTACTCTAACTCAAAATTCTCTTGACCATCAAAATGTAAAAACAATGTTTGGTTGCCTACAAGAAAAGTTAACAAGTGACATGGTTTTCACGAAGCAAGAAACAATAAACAAAACCTAGCCCTTAAAATTAACCAGTGATGCTTTGCTACTTGCTCAGAATGACTCCTCTCTTAAACTCCTTTAACTTAACCAGTGAAATTCACGGACTTGTTGAGAATGACTCCCTCGTATTTGACCTGGAACCACTTCATGGCATCATCCTTGGTAATCCTGTGTTGGATACCAACTCTTGACTAGCACCTACGACGACGTGCAACACGGTATCCTGGGCGTTCCAAAACAACGTAGAGGTTCATTCCATAAATACCGGTTGAAGGATCGTACTTAATTCCAAGATCAATATGTTCCTGAATACGAATCCAAAATATCCAGTATCACTGAAGTTCTTCCCTCAAGAGCTCATATTCCTTAACCTTCAATCCACTTTCAAGAAGCTGCATAGCTTTATCACCTCTCACGGTAACATAACAAGCAATCTTTTCGTTACGCCTGATTCCAAAATATCTAACAGTGTACCTAGCCTTGGAAAAGACTGGGGCTTGACCACTTAAATGTTCCAAAACCTTGGCGTCTCTGGTGAGACGATATCCAGATTCACCAACAGAAATGTTAAGAACAAGTTTTTGGACTTTGATGTCCCTCATTGGGTTCGTAAGTTTCTTCTCTGCTGCCATAGCTGCCTACAAATGAAGGTTAGCATAACTCGGCCTTTTATTCCTCAATGAGAAGTGTTTCTCCAAAAGTTCATTACTTCACGACATGGAACAGCTAATAGGAAATGCATAATTAACCAACGGGAACTCGAGATGCGTCAAAGAAAACATGTAAACAAATAAGATTGAAGTTGCCATTAGCTGCTAGATATAGAACAGGAAGATCAGATAAACCACTCCCATGGGGAAATTGTGTTACTCCCCCAAATTGAAGACCATAAGTTTGAAATTAATGTTTAGTATGAAATTAAAAGAATCAAGAAGTAAATTTTTTGAAATCGGGTTAAAACCGAAAGAACAATCATTTCTTTAAATCCTCAAATAAACCCTCACAAAATCTTGGAAATACCAACATGATGACAATACCTAAGAAAAACAAAAATTTTAAAGACCGGAAGACTAGGGTTTTTAACCAACCATTTTCATATTTAATAGAAAATCATTAAACCAACGAAATTTTGGAAACCCTAGTTTTATTTCTACTGTCTTCACAGAAATTACAACAATCAAAACCTTTTTCAAGCAACCAAAGACCTGATTTCGAACGACCTAACAAATAACCCAATTTCAAACAACCTGAAACAAACTCATGTTTGAATAACTTACCTTCAAAGCTGTAAGAGAGCGAGTTGAAGAGCGTGAGATTCAAAGAGAAGATTAGAGTGGATGAGCAAGAGAAGATGTGTGATGTGAGATTCAATTTCATTCTGAAAGTTGGCAGAGTGAAATTTTCATCGAATTATTGATGAGAGAGAGGAACAGGGAGAGCGGTAGAGTGAAAAAATTCTGATCTTTTGGTCAATGGGATAAGTCAAGTTGAACGGCAAGTCGGAGACGTGGCTCAAATACGAGGGACACCTGGCGCAATAGAAGTTGCACCTGGCATTCACACTTTGGAATCTGCCTCGAACTGCCTAAGTCTTTATTGGCAGTAATCAAAAGAACTGTCGTATAAATTTTCATTTAGATGACAGTTTATTGTATAAAACTGTTGAATATCCTGAAAATAGTAACAGTTTAAAACTGTTATTGTACATCAGTGTATGGTAACATTTTTTATGATGAACTGTTACCATATTTTTGTTCAGTGACAGTTTAAGAAACTGTTATGGTTGTTCACTACAAATAATGATAGTTTTTTTATAAAACTGTTACCTATACCTCTTTTGTGACAGGTCATTGATTAACTGTCATGGTATTAAATTATGAACTGTCATGTAAGCCCATTTTTGTACTAGTGTTAATAGACTCGAAATCTTCTTAACCAGTTGATCAATTGATCCCTTAGTATTAATGTCTGCATTTCCTTTATAACTCTTGTCGAACTACACAGTATTTGAAATGCTTATGAATGCAAAGTATCCGACGAACAGTACTAACTAATCAAATCAATGCGAAGTATCCGACAAACAGCCTTAACTAAACAAATCATTGTGAACTA
>JAJJMA010201179.1:3482-14407 GCA_023529015.1 Papaver nudicaule | reverse complement strand
CAAATCCTACACAAATTAGTTCCGCAATGAAGGCTACGAATATCATACCCACAGAGGAAATAAATGTTGCCTGACCTATTACCAACTTTAACGGCAATGAGGTAACAAATTCCTCTTCTTTTTTTTTTGATCGGTCAAAAGGAGAAATTCATTGAAAGAGAGGTACTTGAGGGGGTACCTCAACCCAATAAATACAACCGAACAAAAAAAAAAGGAAACCGAGAGGGGATTCGGTCACCCAAAAAAAAAACAAACAAAATGCTTACACTTACAAGGCTTTTTAAGAAGTACAAGAGAAAAATGAGTCCCATAAACAAACAACCGTGTTAGCCGTCAAACCAAGCATCTTAGTGTTAGCTTCCGCCCAAAAATAGGCTTGAAGTTTGATATCTCTAATCATACTTGTCAAATTTCTTTTCTTGTTATTGAAAATCCTTGTATTCCTTTCCTTCCAAATACACCACCATATTGCTACCGGAAGATTGTTCCAAATACAATTAAGCCGCTCAGCACCCCACTCATGACTCCAAGATTGAATAGTTGTGGCGATATGAGTGTTGTAGTTCCAATTGAAGTTGCATCCTTCGACAAAATATGTCCAAATTCTTTTAGTTCTCCAACAACCATAAAACAAGTGATTAGTTGTTTCATCTTCTTCCTCACAAAAACGACAAACCCTATTCACATCCATACCCCTTCTAGTAAGATTGTCGTTCGTCATCAACCTTTCATGGGATAAAAGCCAAAGGAAAAAATTGATTTTATAGGGATATAACCGACTCCAAATAATCTCGTTAGGGTAATTCAAATCACCCGAATCACTAAGAGAAATAACTCCATTCTTTACCGTGTATGTTTCCAACTTACTACTTTCCTCCACCATCCAAATTCCTCTTCTGCATAAAGAGATGTTAGGATCGAAAGGAACACAACCACTGATATGAGCGATGAAATAATAGCCAAGGATTCCACAAACTTGAGGGCTACAATGCTGCTAATGTTGGCGCGAATCACTAATCTGAGCATTGCGAGGGCATTGAAGCTGGCTGACAGCATGTACATTTTTTCTTTACTCCTCGTGTCCTTTTTTCCTTTTGTTATTAGGCCTTTGTGTTCCTTGGTAAAGATATCTTGAGCAGTTTCTTGGTCTCTATTTCTTCATCACTCATGTATTCCACTGGC
The DNA here is from genome assembly GCA_023529015.1 of Papaver nudicaule. NCBI lineage: Eukaryota > Viridiplantae > Streptophyta > Magnoliopsida > Ranunculales > Papaveraceae > Papaver > Papaver nudicaule. The sequence goes on along the minus strand of JAJJMA010201179.1, from coordinate 13,225 downwards.
CTTCCTTCTTGTGAGAGCACAACACCAATTCCCCTCTTAGATGCATCACAGTCAACCTCGAACAACTTAGTAAAATCAGGTAACGCCAACACAGGGGCGGTACATAACTTTTCTTTGATCTGTTCAAGGCTCTTTTCTTGTTCTTCTCCCCAAGAAAATCGACCCATCTTGAGACAGTCAGTGATAGGGGCTGCAAGGGTACTAAAATTACGAATAAATCTCCTATAGAAAGTTGCTAGGCCAATGAAGCTACGAACATCTGTTGGTGTTTTGGGAGTTGGCCACTCACGAATTACTCGCACTTTCTCTTCATCCACTCGTATTCCATCTGCACCAACTACAAAACCAAGAAATATTATACTCTTCATCATAAAACTGCACTTTTTGGCATTCATGTATAACTGGTTTTCTCGCAGGGCCTCCATGACAGATCTCAAGTGTTTGAGATGCTCAACTTCCGTCTTGCTGTAGATTAGGATGTCGTCAAAATAGACAACTACAAACTTGTCCAGAAATGGTTTGAGAAATTGATTCATCATTCTCATGAAAGTACTTGGTGCATTTGACAATCCAAATGGCATCACTAGCCATTCATACAACCCCTCATTTGTCTTGAACGCGGTTTTCCATTCATCCCCTTCTCGTACCCGAATTTGGTGATAGCCGTTCTTCAAATCAATTTTAGAAAACACTGCTGCCCCGGCTAACTGATCTAATAGATCTTCTAACCTAGGTATAGGGAACCCGTACTTGATTGTGATTTTATTAATGGCTCGACTGTCGATACACATCCTCCAACTTCCATCCTTTTTCGGAACTAGCAAAGCCGGCACTGCACAAGGGCTCATGCTGTCTCTAATAACCCCCTTCTTCAATAATTCTTCGACTTGCTTTCGAAGTATTTCATGCTCTTGTGGACTCATTCTGTAATGAGCAAGATTCGGTTGACTAGCACCTGGTACCGTATCTATGTGATGTTGAATGTCTCGCAGCGGTGGACACCACTTGGTAATTCTAAAGGCCTCAAGTCTTAGAACTCCTCTAATAATGGTCGCACACTTTCGTGGGGATGTTCTGAATTTTCTTCTTCAACTCCTCCCTTGACTATTAATGCAAGGCCTTCTTTTGTTTCATTCATATGCTCCTGTAGCTCATGGCCACTCACGGTATGAAATACCTCTTTAGTTTCCACATTCTTACTGTCTTCAGTTGACTTGCATTTGCCGGGCATTAGAATGATCTTGGTCGTTCCCCACATAAACTCGTATGAGTTCCTCCTTCCTCTATGGATTGTATCAATATCGTAAAACCAAGGTCTACCAAAAATCAGATCGCAACAGTCCATCTCCACAACATCACATTCAACGACATCAGCATACTTTTTCCCAATAGAAACAGGAACTTTGCAAGTTTTGGTTACCCACATCTCCCCACCTCCTTTAATCCATCCAACCTTATAAGGATTTGGGTGGTCTTCTTCTTCTAAACCTAGGGTTTTGACCAAACCCTTGGCTATTAGATTTTCTTCACTACCACTGTCGATAATAATACAACATAATTTCCCATTGATTATTCCTGGGATTCTAAACAATTTCTTCCTTTGATCACCATCAGTATTACCAATCAAATATGAACGATGAACAACAAAAACCTTACCCATTTTTTCCATGGGTCGACAATGATCCTCAAACTCAACTGCATTCTCATTTGACATCACTTCTCTCAACGAACGCCTACAGAGGAATAGTGCAGGAAAAAGCCTGCTCTGATAACCACCTGATATGGCACAGCGGAAACGATTTAGAATAATCGACACGCGGAGAATCCACTCCGGTAAACAAACAATAACAACTCCAATCCAGGAGATTTGAACACAAGAAATGGTAAAACAATCAATGAATCGATAAACACTCGCAAGAGTTAAACGATAACTTCAATAAGTTCTGAATAAGGTGAGCTAAACCAAGCTAAGAGAAAAATAAGAGAGACTGGGGTTTTATATAACCCTGAAGGCTAAACTAAGAAAACAAAGCAACACATGTCCATGGCCCGTAAAATAAAAAGATCTAGCCTGCACTAGATACGTCCCGTATCAACAAGTTTGTAAACAGTCATAGTCAAACATAGGAGAACTAATTTGGTTTGCCTCATGAGCCTACAAAGATGGTTACAAAGTCTGTTCTTCGGATCCAAGCTTTGGTGTTCATTTTTTAGTTACTGGTGTTTTGGTTTTCCTTTGTTCTACAAAGGGGCAAATAGACTGCTTCATTTGGTCTGTTCTACTTTATCCTCAGACCATTCTTGTGGATGGTCAGCTGGCCTTCTTCTGGCAGGATTGTCTTCATGGAAGTTGGCAATACAGCATTCTTGGTGGTTGGTTCTTTCTAAGATTGGTTTCGTATTACAGCTCCGTCACCAGGGGTGGAGCTAGGAGGTTTTGGCTGTGGGTGCGACAATTTTGCGGCCGTAGGTCGCAAAAAAAAAAAAGGTATTTTTCACAAAAATGACACACGAACAATAATTTTTTTTTGTGCTTTTTGAAATGTACATGAACATAAGACACATTTGAATACAGACTATATAGACACACATGATTTCAATCTTGCTGGTGGTTTGAAGATGATAAAAATAAAACAGTTGTGGTCTCTCTTTTCTCAATATTGGGATTCTTTTGCCACACTCTCTAACCACTTATGATGCTTGAGCATCTGTACAAGGTACGCAGAGTTTATACTGGACTCAATATCGTAAATCTCTTGTATAACAAATTCATGGGAGGTTTAACAAGGTCAAAGATAATGGAAAATTTAGCAACTAATAACCATGATAAAATTTCCCCTAATACTTTGCACCCACTAGCACGTTTAATTTCCAAATCACCACTCATTCTTCACTATAGTTCAAATTCTTCTGGGTGCATACGAACCCAAAGGAACCCACCTGGCTCTGCCCCTGTCTGTCACCTCCGGTCAATGACTCTACCCGTGACACTAATTACGCCATATATGGGTGTTTGTATTTGGTTACCTTCTACTTACTTGTCTTCTTTTATCTTTAAATGGTATCCAATATGTAATTGTTGTAATGTTCCTATTTGAATCGATGAATTATCCTTTCCTTCAAAAAAAAAAAATATAGGAGAACTAATTTTTCAGGTGTTGTTGGCGCAATGTCAATGGGCTTGGGTATTGAAACTATTTTTTGGCGTATGTTTACGCAATTTTAGTGGGCTTGGAATGGGCTGGTCAATGCGGCTACTCTATTTCTAATATTCTTATACGATTTGATTCTATGGCAGCCATTCAGGCTTTCATTTCTGGCGCGGTTCCGTGGTTTATTGTTAACATATGGCTTGCCATTAAAGCTTTTTATGCTCCGATTCATTTCATTCATAGTTACAGAGAAACCAATTTTTCAGCTGATACAATGGCTAAGAGGGGAAGTGATTTACAAGCTGGGATGACCAATACTTATATCCTACGAAAAAGATTCTTTTTCAATTTTGCCGCCTATGCTAAAATGAAAAAGTGAATTATGAGATGATCAGAAGGAGGGAGAATCATTTAGTAACTCAGACGGGCCACAGAATGACAGAAGTAAAAGTAAAGAAATAAATCATTTCGCAGGTTGGTGATAGGCCCACTAGGCCAGCCGTGAAAACACTCGGATAATTCTTAGGAGGTGTAGCTAGCCCAATTCGTTGTTGTTTGCAACGATCTGGTATTCAAAGCCAACTAGCTACACCTCCGAAAAGCCTACCCTTTTTTAGGAAGGGAAACATAGGCGCTTCTTGGACTCTCTTGGACCCTATGCCTTTGGAAAACATATTCCAAGAGTGACTGAGAAATATAGAGAAAAAAGAGAAAATAAATATTTCAGAAAAGTTGAAACGTAAAACAATCCATAGTCATCCATTAATACACTACTACTTCTATTTGTTCCAAGTTAAATAACAACTACACATAGAATTAAGGAGTCTCTGAATAAAAACCATACACACATAAAATTCTTGGTTCTCTTAACAAACAATTATCCACTACATGGACAAAGTAAACGACTTATCACTTAAGTAGCACAACAATTACTTCCTTGAGCTTTGTAATAATTCCTTCGAAAGACAAGAAGAAGCTTGTCCTGATCATGGGAGATAAGGCCAGTTTGCCCATACGTAGTATCAGTGAACATTCGGATAAGCCATTTAATCACATCACAGATGAGCACGAGCATGAGCACATCCATTACAATAAACACCAGTGCTAGTACACCTTCTAGATCTTCTATAAAAATTAGCTCTGCAGTGAAGGCTACCAACATCATAGCCCCAGCGAAAAAAAATGTTGCCTGACCTATTACCAACTTTAACGGCAATGAGGTAACAAATTCCTCTTCTGCATACAAAGATGTTAGGATCGAAAGAAACACAACCGCTGATATGACCAATGAAATGACAGCCAATGATCCCACAAACTGGAGGCCTACAATGCTGCTATTGTTGGCGCCAAGTACTAATCTGAGCATTGTGACGGCACTGAAGCTGGCTGCCAGCATGAACGGTGTTGCTCTACTCCTCATGTCCGTTTCTCCTTTTTTTATTAGGCCTTTGTGTTCCTGGGTAAAGACATCTTGAGCAGTTTCTTGGTCTCTATTTCTAATTAGCCTATGATGCTCAGGAAGTATACTTTTCACCTTCTGAAAATAAAGAAAACAAGGATAGATTGGTAAACACTGCTTGCATAACATACATAAATAGATGTTATGTTACTGCCGAAAGATGCACAGGAATTAAAGACAGTAGAATATATAGTCTAAATTTCTGCCGAGAAAGGCCTACAAATCTATATGAACTGAGTTGATCAACTTCGTCGCTTTCTCGAATATTGCACAACAGTAGTGGTTAAACGTACCTTGAACCATATTAGGTCTTTCCGCATTTGAAAAGTCGACGGACCGCCAGCAAAAGGAATTGAATCGAGCATATGAGGAGGTGCTATCTTTGCAGCCAAATGCAAGATAGTATTGCCTTGATCATCTCTCCAGGAACCCAATAATGATTTCACCATCATGCTATCCCAACTCTTTCCATATGCAAGATTCAAAATGCCTTCATTTCTTTCTTCCATCGCAGTTTGTATCACTTTTTGTAAGTCCTCTTCGTCTTCGGATCTAGTCCCTGGACATAGATAAAAGTATGAAGTATGGGTTATTTTGCTGCAGATCACCACAGGGCCATTTAAAAAACTATTCACAGGAGAGGATCTATCTAAACTGATAAAACCAACTTTCCGGCAAACCATCACCACCGCCGGCGTGAACCAAAAGAGATTCTTTCTCCTAAACTTGTTTGATCACTTGCATTAAATCAACATTCACATACCTAGATCTCTTTAGATCAAACATGCAGATATCTAAAGAAATTAACCAAGTTGTAACTAAGTCTCTATCATCAGAATCCAAGTAAACTAAAGAAACAACTAAAGGATCTATGTGTTTGGAAAAAAAAAAAAAAACTAGATTTAATATTTAGCAAAATATGTGAAACAAGTTTCAATCACACAGAAGAAGTTACGAAGGCGATCATAATCTTTACCTGAATCCACCATGATTGAGAGTTTGAGATCCTTCTCGACTGGAAAATGCATGTTGAATTAGGGCCTAGGGGGGTGTTTTAAGAGAAAGAGGAACTACTGCTTATTGTGTGTTTGAAGAAGTGATAACCTAACCGGTTTGATGAGTCTGATCTTCACTATGAAGGAAGCAATTTATTGCTTACATTATTTTTTGTGTTAACTAAAAATGTACATTGCTTCTGATCTGTTACCTACTCTTTTTTGGAGCCAAAAATGGGGTTTTTGAGAGTGACCCGTTTTCAAAATTCAAAGAAAAACCCTCAACTAAGGAATTTAGGTGGCGATGATTCAGCTGGGTAGCTATGGAAATAAATGTAAAGAAGTAAATTATTCATGAGAAACTTCCTATAAGTGTGTATACAGTGACACGAGGGAAAGCCATGCGCCAAGCCTCAAACTATGTCGCGCATGGTTCAACTATGTCATCTTTGTCTTCTAAGCTAGCATTGGCAAACATCTACTGCACCTGTATTTTCATGCAACTTTTTCGTATCTTACCAATTTTATTTGTTCCTAGAAATTCAACTATGAAAATGGAATCGTACATCATCTTAGAAAATTTTTCAATTAAGATAAAAATGTGAAAATATCACTTTAGTGGGATGACTCGGCCAGGCACGAAAGTTCATGCAAAGAAGTAAAGCATTTACGAAAAAACTGCACAAACATACCTCCTTCCTCCTTTGGAAAAGACTTTCACCAGTTGGTTGAGCCATTTTTACAAACGCCTTGTGCTCATCCTGTCACTGAACTGTTAATGAGCTATATTTGTTCTTCTTCCCTGCAATACTATCAAACTTGTAAGTAAACTGTTAATGGGTAACATTTTTACCCATTGATTCTAATCATTCAAATTCCATATCGTTTCCTGTTGCTGGTTCTGCTTCGAAGGATTTAAACCCAATATCTCCACTTTAGTTGTTGTCCTTGCAACGCATTATCCAAATTTGCAAAATTTGAATCCCTTACAACTGGATGAATTCATGAGTTTGTTTGTATACATACAGTAATAGCAAAACAAGAGCACATAGTTTGTACCCATAACAAATCCGTGTTTGAAAATTAATTACTGCTTTTCTTCTATTTTCTAAATTGTCCATCCTGACACTTGTTGCTAAGCTGGACCTTTTGGGTACGTACTACCTCGCATTTCCCATACTTGTCTAACCTTCAAACTGACACTAGACCCTGACTTAGTTGCAAAGAGTACTTAGACCATTTACGGTAATTATAATCAAAATATGTGAAATGTGAAACAATGTACGGTAATTAAAGCAAGTACTAAGATCTCTATAATCTAGAGATTTTTTTATATTACCAACCATTTTGAAGGATTTCAGGGCTACCATGAGAGATCAACATTCCGAAGGATTTCAGAGCTTTTATGGGTGACTACTAACCCACTTTGCCCCAAACTCTTTCATAAAATGTGCTATATTGTTCAAAAGTTTTTTGCTTTTTCCAAATAATGATATTGGAAAGCACATGTAGTGTGCCGTCCATCCGAAAATTTGTTTTTTAATTATTTTCTTCGAAATCCAAAGGCCCCACCCACCCATCTTTATTTAATGGAAACAAATTATAAAGATTAGGACTGGAACTTCCTTTGGCAGCAGAACCCTAACTATGATTCAGACCCTAGTTAGCAATTCGGGGTATGGATACAAGTTCGGAACGGCAAACGTACGAGTATTATACGAATTCGGAAAGTTTGAATTCGGTCAAAAATCCAGTCAACGGATTGTTATTCGGCAGTAGTTCAGAACGGTATACGTACGTTTATAATTCGATTTACAAATATGAGTTCGGCACCCAAAATTCGGCAATCATTAAATAATAAAAACCATTTATAGCATACGATATTACAGAGAAATGTAATTTTAAGACCTAAAATTATTATATATGTAAAATATATACTCTACTAGCATCAAAGCTTGCGTGGTTTAGTGGTTTGGCAGGTCTGCATGTGAGCACCCATTCGCAGGTTCGAATCCCAAATCTACAGTTTTGTTAATAAATAGGAAAACGAGAGAACCGTTACCAACTCACTTTAAACTCAGTGGGCCAGCTCACCGAATTAATGTGCGGAATTATTCGCGGTTCCGAATAATCCGCGAATTAATCGTTTACCCGTCATAATGTTGCTTCAGAGGGACATATGAGACCTTTGCTAATATTTTGGCTCACCACTTCGCTTATGGCCATGTGTACTAGTCAATAAGCACATGAATTGTGCATATCTTCCCATAACCATCAATATTTTCGTCATAATGTCCCTTCATAGGGACAAAGGAAACGAATTGCATAAGTGTCGGAAATTACACAGTGATCACGTAGAGAGAATCAAAGGAAAATTTAGAGTAAAGTTCTTGTGAAAAGGGTCTTCACATTGACTATCTCTTTGTCTAATTTAGAGTGAGGTCCATAGTCCATAATGCTTACTCCCTCCATTTCTTTTTAGTTGAAAAGGTTAGAATTTTCACACAGATTAAAGAAACTGAAAGATACTAATTTAAGACTCTATTAAACTTTGCCCCATGAGTGAGTATTTGGCCCCATGAAAATTTAAACCCATTTAGAGATAGTTGTTATGGGATGTCTTCATCTAGTGGAATATACTAGATTACCCTTCATTAATAATTAATTCTACTAACTAATCCCACCCCCAAATAGTAAAATTAACCTTAATCCAAAAACCCTAAAATATTTAAACCCAAAAACTTTCCAAAACCAAAATCATTTCACTCTCAAACAAAAACCAAAAAAAAAAAATTCAAACCCGCCCACTCGAGAATCAAGCCGGAAATTTCGTCAAAGGTGTGTAATCTTATCTCAATCGTTTCTAGTGTCTTATTTGCTTATTATACGTGATTTGGTTGCATGAAACTCTGATTTAAATTTTTCGGCTGAAAATACCAGAATCGGTGGAACTGAAACACAAGATCCAACGATTGTTCATCTTCACTAGCAACAATCGTTTTCTGTTTTATCACATATATACCGATTATGTTTTTTAAGAAGAACAAACGTTAGATGTAGTGATATATATGAACCGATTATTGATGACCTCATCAATAATCTTCATGTAAAATTCCATGCAAGTTATGTAGTTTTGTAATCGGTGGATAACTGCCTATAGATTGAACGATTATGTTTTTTAAGAAGAACAAACGTTAGATGTAGTGATATATATGAACCGATGATGTCCTCATCAGCTGAGTTACGTGGCTTAATACATAGAGTAATCGGTTTATTGTATATGATATTTCCACCGATTGTTTGATTATCGGCGTAGGTTGTTTACTATATGTACCGACTGTTTTGATAGGTTTAATCGGTTTATGTAAAATCCTATGTCCACTGATTCTTTAGTTATAGACAGTTTATCGTCTGATATTCTATAAGTTATTCAACGATTGTGCGTTTTTCTTTTGATAATCGGTTTACAATGTTTAAAATATATGTCGATTTGGTGCTACAGAAATGGATGATGAGAAGATCAGACCGCGAGATCTTGCAAGAGTAAGAAAAGTCAAACGTACTCCATGTAATGAGACTATTCTCGAAGAGTGTGTTCGTCTCGTGAAAGAATTGGCTATAGTGGAAATTGAGGAGCTCATTGAGTATTGTACTTAAAGGCTTATCAAGATCGAGGAGTACCGCAAAAAGGAGGCTGGTTGGAAGGAAATGGAGACAGCTGTGAAGCTGTGTGAAGAACTGGATGCTGCAGATAAAGCTCGTGAGGCTGTTAATGCCGCCTTTGCTACCGCCTTAGCTGCTGCTGAAGATGAGCTCGACCATCCTCCTGGTTTCCCAGCAAAGCGCCGTCGTGTTGATGATCATGAAATGTCTAAGTAGTTAAAACTTTAGATGGTTTAAAGACTTGTTTGTTTGGTTTAAAGACTTGTTGTTTGGATTACTTGTTTCAGTTTAAGAATTGATCTATGGATGAATGTTATGTTCTATTACTTACTTCTTCTGTCTGCATAATCGGTTTACCATCAAGAATTTATACGCCGATTGTTTTTACTTGAAATTTGATTTTCCTAGTCTAAGTTATCAGACTTTGCAATCGGCGTATATATATAAATTTTGTGACCGATTAAGTTTACTTGA
>JAJJMA010201178.1:0-23280 GCA_023529015.1 Papaver nudicaule | reverse complement strand
GCTGGCTGTCCCTTAACGATATCTTGACTCCGATTAGCACTTGCCCAGGAAATGACTATTTTGCCCTTTTTGCTCCACATGACTCCATAATACCTACAAAATGCAAAAGAAGCGTAAAACGCAACTAATACAACAATTATAGCAAAGAAAGCATAATCCATGAATACTTTAGTGAGGTGTTTTACACACCTATCAAGTATATACCAAGAAACTTTAAGTAGCTCTGGGATTAAATTAGCTCATCACTCGGCTTTTTACCATGATTTTCAATCATTCATGTCCATTTCCTCCCCAAAATTGTCTTATGATTCAAAAACTCAGATCTCAACACTGAACTCATTTTGTTTTAACGCTCATTAATATGGTTGGTTCCTAATGCAGGTCCAGTTTTGTATTTTGCAAGTTTAGGTTAGACAGGCTATACTTTGAATTCTTTGATAATGGGTCCGACAACCTTTAAAAATTTACCGAAAGGTTGAGCGCCGGCCTACGCCGTAGTATAATTTTGGCTTAGGAATGATACGGACGGTCCATCTTTATTGGTTAAACGACTGAGATTATCGTACAAAATTTTAAAACAAACGTTTAGGCAGGAAACTAAGACTGTTGGTAAATCCGGAGAGCTTCTCTGCTACTGAACAAGCGTAGCTATCGGCCAAGGTTCCGATGGAGTTTCGTCTTGGTGACTGCCTACCAAGGATGTCAATAATGATCAGGAGGATTGAGTTAGAGGTGGGTTTCGAAGAATGAAGATAGTTTGAAAAGGAAAAGACAGCCAAAACATAGTTGCTGCCCTTAATGAAGATTGATGGAGCGAATTTCAAAAGTTTTGAATGATTTGAATCAATGGGTTTGTTGTTGTTTGGGCATTGTCCGGTCAAACCCACTAGCGTTGGTATGTCAAGTTGGTTATCAGTTTTAGGTGTCAAAACACAATTCTTGATTTAGCCTACTAGAGTTTAGATTTCGGAATTGGGATATAGACTAAGTAGTAGAGACCTTGAAGACGAAGACTGTGAAGACAAAGAAGACATCAATTATTCTTCATCGACAAAAGGTTAGTAGGATTTATGACTTTTATGGAAATTCTTCTATTCTACTTACTCTATCTTTCGAAATAGTCGGATACTTTAGTAGAGAAACTAATAGCGATTGAGATTGTGTTCTTGTCTACATGACCATGAGTTATGTTGGTATTTGTTCCCACGAATACTAAGGTTACAAGAATGCATGAGATAGATTCGATACCATTTGTCAATTGCAATGGTTTGCTTGCAAATCACTTGTTGGATATGGGTGAATCTAAAGGAGTACTCTTGAGCAAGAGTCAAGTGGATTATAGCTGAGGGCGTCTAACACGTCTAAGTACTGGCCCAGCCCAGAACTTCCAGCAGATCCAAGTTAAACCCTAATCTGGAAAACGACGGTTCCCGAACCGTACGGTGAACAATGACCTGGGAATTTTTCCTGAGTTCCAAATCGTCAATTTGTACGCGTACTAGTACGTGAACCTCAGATTCGATGCATTTGGTCGTGATTCAGATGGACGGTTTGCGAACCGGCCAAGGTGAATATTCTTTGGGATTTTCACATGGGTTAAACTCTGACTCCTTATCTTTAGTTGGACTTGGTTATCACGAAATATATTTTGTGGTCAATCTAACGGTTATCAATGTGTCAATAAGATAAACATTATCGCTGGTATGTTGGATATCAATCTTGAAGTGTTTTTGAGCTAACAAAACACTTGGCAGATAAATGATAAAAGATTTCCAATTGAGATAAATCTAGGTTTCTTGGTTTGCAAGTTAGGGTTTCCTAAACTTGTAGACAAGTAACTAGTTGCTTTATTCCAAAGCAACCTATCTTGTTGAGTGCTATAAATAGAGGTGTCTAAGGACAAAAACTGCAAGCATCAAGCATACGTGAAGATCCTCTGTGGAATTGATCGTAAACTCTTTTCACTTCGGTGAATGCTTGTTGCGGTATAGTCATCCTCTATTAGGTAGCAGTTCCTCTTGGGAATTACCTAACGACTTTAAAGACTTCTCTTGAGAGTTGGGAAGCACAGGTAGGAGATTGAGACCTTAGTAGTTGAAGTCGAGTAACCTGTAACCTTGGTAACCTGATTACGTTCTTGTCTATTATACGGTCCTTCTCTTCTGATATAAGGTCATTCAAGAACTGATGCGTTACACACAAGGTTAAAAGGAAGCAACGCACGGCTGCACTCAGTGTTGTAAGACCTAGTTAGCTCCACTTGTATAAGTTTCTTAAGTGGTTCTTCGTGTACAACTGAGGTAGACACATGTTGGGCATAGTTTACTCGGTTTACTTGTCAGCCCCCGCTTGTAAGTAGATTTCCGTATGACCTGGAGAAATCCGAAGGAAGTCACTTTGTGTATGTCAAACTGATAGAGGAAAGTTCAAACATACAATTGATAATTGAGGTTGCAAAGACGAAATTATTGACACAAGCCTTTAACAGCGGTTAAAGCAACTCCTAGGCCTGTAAAGGACGTCAGCTAGGGGAATCAAGTGTGTGACTATATGTGGGGGATATAAAGACGTAAGGAGTGCGACAGTAGCCAGTTCTCTTGGAGGGTTGAAATTGGTCACTTCTACATCCCAGACCGAAGTCTTATAATAGGCTAGTGTTTGTAGACAATTTGTACTGTGCGGTGTTCAATCTGGACGAGGTCCCGAGGTTTTTCTACAGGTCGTAGTTTCCTCGTTAAAAAAATCTCTGGTGTCTTGTGTGCTTTACTTTCCGCATTATATTCTCTGATTATATAATTAAAGCAAACACAAGAAGAACGTTATTATAAACCTGATCGTTGTCCTCAATCCATCCATTGGATTTACCAAGACCCTGTCTTGCGTTGGACTGATCCTTGTGATCCAAACTCGGGTTAACGGATCTGGATATTGATTTTTGAGATCGTCCAGATCTGACCATAAGTCTCACGAGCCCAAACGAAAAGTTGGTTGTATTTCGGTACCCCTGCTTTTTCAATTGGTATCAGAGCCGGTGAACACATTAAGGACGTAATTGTATGTGTTTATCGCGGCTTGTGAGTTATGGATAAAAGCATAAGAGCTTGTAACGTACCACCAAAGTTTGATGGCACAAACTACCTATGGTGGAAGACTGCAATGACTTCGTTTTTGCAAGCCCGAGATTTCAAAACTTGGGTTTATGTCAAAACAGGGTATACACCACCAACTATTCAAGTTGACGGTGTATCTGTCCTCAAAGACATAGCGGCTTATGATGACGTGGAAACTCTCGCCGCCAAGCAAAACTATGATGGGCTTAATGCTATCATTCATGCAGTTACACCTGATCTTTTCCATCACGTGGCCACATGTGAAACCTCTCACGAGGCTTGGAATAGATTAAGGACCGTATTCGAAGGGAATGCACCAGAAAAATAAGTTAGACTTCAAAACCTCATGTCTGATTGGGAAAACCTTCGAATGCTTGAGGATGATACCTTTGAAGAATTTAACCACAAATTGTCTGAAATAGTGAATTCCTGTCACACCTTAGGAAAAGCTATTCCGGAAAGGGACATTGTGTGTAAAATTCTGAGGTCATTACCCTCAAGGTACGAATCAAAGAAGCATGCCATCCAGGAAGTACACGGCTTAGATATAACAAGAAGTGACCTTGTTGCCAAGCTAAAAATCTTCGATCATGAGCAAAGTAACCCTAAAAACATCGGTTTTAGAGATACTGGAAAAACAAGGAAACTTGTAAGCGAAGAGTGTACTTCGAACACCAACTCCGGCAATCATAGTGGGGATGAATCTGAGGAGGAGATATCTTTGATAACTCGTCAGTTTAGAGATCTTCTAAAGAAGAGAGGTAAACGATTCATTAAGAAAGCCCCACCATCAACTCCTAAGCCTCATGATAGAGTCCCTCCTAAAGAAGGGAACAAAAGGGGAGATGATGATGATATGCCACAATGCTATAAATGCAAAGGTTTTGGCCACTTGGCTGAAGAATGTCCCAATCTGAAAAAATATATCGGAGGGAAAGCCTTTGCTGCTACACTTGACGATTCGTCTGATGTTTACTACTCAGATGATGAAGAAAGTGAAATAGCTTTCATTGCAGAGTGTGTCAATTCTGATAATGCGGGTGATTCCAAATTAGAACTAGAAACATGTCCCATCCCCATGGACACAACTTCTAGTGACACATCATGCAAAGAAGTAATCATTTCTGTAAAGCACAAGCAACGCCTTGTTAAATGCAGCTATTGTGCTAAAAAGGGACATGATTACAAGCAGTGTCATGTATACAAAAGTAAGGTCAAGTATGCTAACAAACTGCAAAAGAAAGCACCCAGACTATGGAATATTATTCGTATCTTTGAAGCTGCCAATAACAAGGAAGCCAGTAAAGATCGAAACCACTCTAACTCCTTAAGGGCAACACAAGGAGCGGAGAAATTCAAGAGAGTCAGAACTAAGAATGGCAAACTTAGTTCAGAAAAAGATTCAGTACCACACAAAGAGCATAATCATGCTCTACCTTCCTCGCACTAAGTGCTAGAAAGATTGGCATCTCATTCACTGCCCCTTGGAATGAGATGGCATAGTGTGGTCGGGCAAATGTCTTAGAGTCTTTTTCAGTTTCTGTATTTATTTGTAAGTAATTGATGACCCACAATTAACACCTTTTCATCGTCACTTGACAAAAGTGTAATGTTGAGCCAAGCTCCATGGAACTTATGATCATCAATGGTTAAATTGTCTAAACGAAAGGTTAACATTGTTACTGGGTATCTCTGAAAGTGAGACACATCAATGAAAAAAAAAAATACACGTGTACAACGGTTCCCGAACCGTTCGGCTTTCTCCGTACGATATTAGGGTAAATCTATATCGTATCTGGCAGTTATGAGGATCCTTATCTCTTCGAAAATTCTTGAAAGAACTGTTTATAAAGAAACCAGAAGTTAATTCTTATTTCATTCTAAATTTTTCAACATGGTAAAACTCCTTGCCATTACTTCTCCAAGCAAGGATCCAATGTCAATTGACAAGGATACCATGAAACCAGATGATCCTTTGAAATCAGCCAAAAGCAAAGGAAAGAAACCCTGGTTCAAGAAGAAGAAGAAGTCTAAATCTGACAAGGATGAAAAGCCTGCTCAGAAGAATCAAAAGATTGCATCCATTCTCAAGGAATGCAGAGAAACAAAAAGAGAAGTAAGATCTCTTGGGGAAGTGTTTCTAAAAACTCTGGATGTTCAACAAGCTCTTGTGAAACAACAAGAAGACCTTATGAAATAAGTGCATAAGGCATCCCCAAAAGTGCCTAAGGAATTCGATCTGGATGTTCCTATGCCCATGAATGAAGAACAAGATATTGAGGAAATCAATAACGTCGTCATGACTTCTTTCAAATAGATTAGTTAATTCCTTGTGAGAACTTGTTCTTACTTTTGCCTAAGGAATATAAACTATATCTAAAAGTAGTTTGCCTTTTCATGCTTTTTAGAGTTTTTCAGCATGTACTACTTTATTTCATTAATAAAAGTTCTTTTTAGATGATTATTAATGATGTTTACAATACTTGATTTGTCTACCTCAATTTTATTGCAACACATAACTTTTTCCATTGCCTCGGTAGTGATGTAAAGTTATGTCTATTACAAAAGTTATGCTTTTTCTCACGTTCAAGAAACTTTTGATTGTATGAATTTTAGGGTTTTCACAAATTCAGAATCATATACTCTTTTCCAAAAATTTGGCTAAGGGAAAGAAATTATAAACAAAGGAATACTGATAACATTAAATTGTTTTTGTCCATGTTAGACTTTGTAAGTTGTTCTTTATTGAATAACACCACATGGGAGAGAGTTCTTAACTTGAACTTGCGCTTAATAACAAATCTTTTTGGGGAGCGTAGTTGTGGAATATTAGGAGAAAAGTGTGTCTATATTTCTCCAAAGATGAATCAACTTAGAGATCATCGTTCTGATTTCCTAGTTATGTCATCTTAAACTTGGTATGTGAGTACTTAGCTTAACCTATTCCATAGGTTTATGAAACCCTAGTCTCGAAATACTTTGTCATATTTTTGTGACAAATAGGGGGAGAATACATATGGTTCTTGTTCTTGTGGTTCATAACCATAGGGGGAGAACATCATGTGCTTACTTGTTGTGCTTTTCCAAAGTATCAAGTAAGGGGGAGTAATTAAAGCTGAGAAGAAGCTTCATATCAGGAATGAGTAGAATCACTTTAAAAGTTTTGATACACAAAATTTATAATTTGCTCTGATTCTTACTCTTTGCACAAAACAACATGTGGGATTAGCATATTAACCCATGTAAGCTTGAGCGTACCTTCGGGGTTGTTTGAGCTGGATATGTTGTAGGTGATGGCTACGAATTCATCAACAAGAGTTAAACGAACACATCAAGACTCAAGGGAGAAGTTGAAGAATTCAAGAAATCAAGATACATCTGGTTAGTACTTAATTGTATATCTTTTGAATCCATATGTAAATTGGTTTTGTCACTAAAATTGACAAAGGGGGAGATTGTTAGGGCATTGTCCGGTCAAGCCCACTAGCGTTGGTATGTCAAGCTGGTTGTCAGTTTTAGGTGTCAAAACACAATTCTTGATTTAGCCTACTAGAGTTTAGATTTCGGAATTAGGATATAGACTAAGTAGTATAGACCTTGAAGACGAAGACTGTGAAGACAAAGACGACATCAATTATTCTTCATCGACAAAAGGTTAGTAGGAGTTATGACTTTTATGGAAATTCTACTATTCTACTTACTTTATCTTTCGAAATAGTCGGTTACTTTAGTCGAGATACTAATAGCGATTGAGATCGTGTTCTTGTCTACATGACCATGAGTTATGTTGGTATTTGTTCCCACGAATACTAAGGTTACAAGAATGCATGAGATAGATTAAATACCATTTGTCTATTGCAATGGTTTGCTTGCAAATCACTTGTTGGATATGGGTGAATCTAAAGGAGTACTCTTGAGCAAGAGTCCAGTGGATTATAGCTGAGGGCGTCTAACACGTCTAAGTACTGGCCCAGCCAGAACTTCCAGTGGATCCAATTTAAACCCTAATATGGAAAACGACGGTTCCCGAACCGTACGGTGAACAGTGACCTGGGAATTTTTCTGAGTTCCAAATCGTCAATTTGTACGCGTAGTAGTACGTGAACCTCAGATTCGATGCATTTGGTCGTGATTCAGATGGACGGTTTGCGAACCGGCCAAGGTGAATATTCTTTGGGATTTTCACACGGGTTAAACTCTGACTCCTTATCTCTTAGTTGGACATGGTTATCACGAAATATATTTTGTGGTCCATATAACGGTTCTCAATGTGTCAATAAGATAAAGATTATCTCTGGTCTGTGGATATCAATCTTGAAGTGTTTTTGAGCTAACAAAACACTTGGCAGATAAATGATAAAAGATTTCCAATTGAGATAAATCTAGGTTTCTTGGTTTGCAAGTTAGGGTTTCCTAAAATTGTGGAACAAGTAACTAGTTTCTTTATTCCAAAGCAACCTATCTTGTTGAGTGTTATAACTAGAGGTGTCTAAGGACGAAAACAGCAAGCATCAAGCATATGTGAAGATCCTCTAAGGAATTGATCGTAAACTCTTTTCACTTCGGTGAATGCTTGTTGTGGTATAGTCATCCTCTATTAGGTAGCAGTTCCTCTTGGGAATTACCTAACGACTATAAAGACTTCTCTTAAGAGTTGGGAAGCACATGTAGGAGATTGACCTTAGTGGTTGAAATCGGAGTAACCTGTAACCTTGGTAACCTGATTACGTTCTTGTCTATTCTACGGTCCTTCTCTTCTGATATAAGGCCATTCAAGAACTGATACGTTACACACAAGGTTGAAAGGAAGCAACGCACGGCTGCACTCGGTGTTGTAAGACCTAGTTAGCTCCAGTTGTTTAAGTTTCTTAAGTGATTCTTCGTGTACAACTGAGGTAGAGACAAGTTGGGCATAGTTTACTCGGTTTACTTATCAGCCCCCGCTTGTAAGTAGATTTCCGTATGACCTGGAGAAATCCGAAGGAAGTCACTTTGTGTATGTCAAACTGATAGAGGACAGTTCAAACATACAGTTGATAATTGAGGTTGCAAAGACGGAATTATTAACACAAGCCTTTAACAGCGGTTAAAGCAACTCCTAGGCCTGTAAAGGACGTCAGCTAGGGGAATCAAGTGCGTGACGATCTGTGGGGGATATAAAGACGTAAGGAGTGCGACAGTAGCCAGTTCGCTTGGAGGGTTGAAATTGATCTCTGCTACATCCCAGACCGAAGTCATATAGTAGGCTAGTGTTTGTAGACAGTTTGTACTGTGCGGTGTTCAATCCGAGGTTTTTCTACAGGTTGTAGTTTCCTCGTTAAAAAAATATCTGGTGTCTTGTGTGCTTTAGTTTCCGCATTATATTCTCTGATTATATAATTAAAGCAAACACAAGAAGTACGTTATTATAAACCTGATCGTTGTCCTCAATCTTTCCATTGGATTTACCAAGACCCTGTCTTGCGTTGGACTGATCCTTGTGATCCAAACTCAGGTTAACGGATCTGGATATTGATTTTTGAGATCGTCCAGATCTGACCATAAGTCTCACGAGCCCAAACGAAAAGTTGGTTGTATTTCGGTACCCCTGCTTTTTCAGTTATGAATGATTGATTGTACAGGGACGGATTTTTTTGAGGGATTGAAATTATACTTCTATTGAACTGTCCTAGGTCTATAGAAAATCCGTCCAATAGAACTGTCCTAGGTCTATATTAAAATCGACATAATTATTTTTTATCGACATAATTTCTGTCGCACCATTTCAGAGGTTAACTGGCCGATAGGGAAAGGTTTCAAGATCTTCTTCCGGTGATGATGATGTAAACTTTGAATGAGGCATTGAATCATGGCCAAGATGCGACTACTCAAGAAACACTAGAGTTCCTAATTGAGTTGGTGTTTTAGGTGTAAAACAATAAAGAGAATCTGAGGGGTAAAGTGTGAAGTGTAATGGATTAATATGAGATTGTAATGGTATTCGAGAGGTCAAGATCGAACAAGACTCGCCTAAACCAAGAAATGGCCGTTCGAGTATTGCTTCAGTTACAAGAAGAGGAAATAGGGTTGGTTTAGGGAGGGATGCAGAGAAAGATGAGATCAGAGAATTGTTATGATTTCTGTGATTTTGTGATTAAAATTGCTAAAAGAATGGATATTCAGTTCTCACTAGATATTGAATGCTGAATGAGAAGAGTTAATCAATTATCGATGAGATAGATTGATTAGACTTGCACTGAATTGAACTGTTGAACTTGTCTGTTCTGTTTTTTTGTTCTCTCTTTCCAAACTGGTTGAGTGACCTATTTATAGCAATATATTTCCAACTGATCTCGTAAGAAGTGGAAGAAGTGGAAGAGTGGGAGTGTGGAGTAAGTAGGGCAAGTCTTGCGCCTAATATTAGGGAAGAATAACAGTCCACTTTCTCATTCCCTCTTTTCAGCAACGTTCACACGACTTAGTTTCTTTCCCGTTGAGTGATTGAGCCGTTGCAATCACACGTGCCGTAGACCGCCAAACCAAAACCCTAAAGAATATCCCCCCATGTAACTTACTTGATTCTCGTAAGATTTGTTAAGTAACGAATTATTCGTTAAGTCAAAGATGACTAAGTGCAAGTCGTATCAATTACTGGTAAACTCAGGACTTTGCATAAAAATAGAGATTTAAGCGATAAGCTTGTGTATCTCTTTCAATTTTGGTCTAAGAATTGAGCCGGGCAATCGCCGTTTAAACCAATGAGAGAAGTCTAAGGATTGAGCCATGCAATCGCCATTTAGACTGAGAGGATTTCAACAACTCTCTGTGGCAATAGTCAAGTAAATACGACTTTTAATTTGCCATAAATATGAGAAATTGGCTTGTGGCATGTAATGCACCAATTCCCTGAATAATAGAGACATATGTATGTCCAAAATAATATAAGTCATAGCCATGAGCCATGATTAAGAATTGTAGCACTGATTATAGAAGCAAGTCTATAATCAGGAAAACAGACGAGTGATGCTAACATAGCGTAGCTTCAACCAAGAATGCATGAGTATTTCCAATTCAAGACCTAAAGATAGGCCACATGAATAATAATAAGTCATGTTGCATAGCATAATAATCTTATTAGAAAGTTAGATATAGGATGCATGAGGATGGACCATAACATTACGTCATGTTCAGATTTCTGGACAGTTTGCACGTCATCCATTCCAAAAATCACCCAGGCCAGCCTATATTCGCTAAAATAACGAAATTTAGTATGTTATGGGGAACTCACAGAGGAGAAACTTTCGTGAAGGAAGCTTCTCCTAATTATTCACGGATTGGGCTGTAAAAATTGTCCTTTGAGGCAATTCGTAATCTGCCAGATTTCCGAATTTGATTAGGAGACTAGAATATCATGGATTCAATAAAGCCAGTAATCATCTAGGACTTGGATCAGCGGGATCCATAAGTAGAGGCAAATCAAGAATGAATAAGTGAGACCCTCAATCTACGGTGAGTGATAAAAGTGGGCCACCATATGGATCACGGCTAAAGGCCCAAGAGTGTAGGGCCGTGGCATGAGCCACGACCGAGACCAAGCTAGGGAAGGAGATATTTTAGCTCTAGGAAGGCAAGGGATGGCCGTGGGCCTCCGAGAACGTGAGCTATGGATGGCCATAAGGCCTCCGCGAACGTGAGCTAGGGATGGCCATAAGGCCTCCGCAATCTTGGCTAGGGATGGCCGTGAGGCCCCACGAACTAAGCTAGGGACATCCATAGGGCCCCCACGAATTTGGCTAAGCATGGCCGTGAGCAAGACCGTGAATTGAGCTAGGGATGGCGTGAGCAAGACCAAGGCTAGGAGGGAGATATTCTAGCTAGGGAAAAGCAAGGGATGGTCGTGGGCTATAGTAGGATGGGCCACCCATCCATGGACCTGAGCTAGGCGAGCCAAGAGAGATCTTTAAGCACAAACAAAGGGACGTGAGCAAGGAAGGATGGGATGGCCGTGGGCCACCCATCATGGGCGTGTTTTTTAGGTTAGGGAACAAAGGGGATGGCGAGCTAGACGAGACACGTGTATGAGCATAGGCTAAGGCGCGTGCACAGGCACATGCATAGGTATTTTACGTGTAAGCCAGGGATATGAACCAAGCTACTAGGCTATGGTCGAGAATGATCAAAATATGGCTAATGGTAACCAAATATCTTATCCCTATTGTAAAATAAATTCATACCTTGTCTCGAGCTATTCCAGGATGCCAGAAATTGATGCAAAATTACTCTTGCGACCTCCTCGCCAAAAACCACCATCAACAGTTGGCTCTGTTAGAAATTGAGTTGCTAATGGGAGACTAATCTGAAAAATTTATGTTAGACAAAGAAGAAATTGAAGCAGAAATTGCTAAAGAAAAGCTGTTATCCCTTCAACTTAAGCAGGAGTTGGTGGAAGCCGAAACACGAAACACAGGCATTACTAAGGCAAGCATATCTATTTTCTTGTTGATGGCCAAATTTGTGTATTCATAGGTTTTATGTTTCATTTATCAATAATATAAAACACATCGAAGACAAGTTGGCCTAGACAAACGGGCCGTTGTGATCTCACCAAGTGTGATATCTAAGGGTTGTGGTTGTATTGGATCCTTCATCTTCCATTAAATGGTTATTGATCCACTTCATGATTGCCCATTAAAACTATGTTATGTTTATGTGCTAATTAATTTGTGTGTGATTAATTTTTTATAACACCCCAAATCTCATTAATTTTTTTTATAATTCATTAACAATAAAAATCTAATTAATTTTTTTTAAAAAAAGTCTCATTAATTAATATAATAAATATTGTTTACATATGATAATTTTGATAAGAATTACATCAACACACATTGGAGGCGATTGTGGCGGTGTTGGTCAGTAGTGGTGGAAACGGTGGTGGTTGTTAGTGGTTGGTGGAGGCGGTAACGTTTAATGGTGGTGGAAGAAGTAGTGGCAATGGTGGCTTTTGTGGTCTCATCGTTTTTATCACGATTGATAAAGATGGGTACCAAATATTCCGCGGTGATTCCAAATTATGTAGGAAAAAAAATAATAATGACTGTTGGATCACTCAAATGGTACCCCAGTTGTTTTCGCTACGTACCCATAAAACACATCAAGGACAAATTAGGCTAGAAAAAGCCAATAATTAATAAATGTCTAACAATTCAATAAAATGTGAACACAGGATGAACGAATATTTACAAAGAAAGGAAAAAAGTGAAACATTGTATGGACATCTAATTCGACAGATAAAGATCTGAGGGTATGAAAGGATGCCATGGAATGGGGTAAAATGATGGAAGAGGCGGCATTTATGGAAAAGGGATGCAACCTGCGACTGCTATTCGGAATAATACTATCAGAATACTCTCTGAAATAACCATAAGTGTTATGGAGAAATTATGGAAAGTCCATCTATGAAGATCTGCAACTTAAGATTGAAACAATATACGGTATAGGAATGCAACAGATGATTAGGTACTGGATTTTGGTCTTTACCTACTGGATAGAAAACTACAAGAGGGGGATCAGAATTATGGGAATATTGTATGATGCTCCGCGATGAGGGTAAATTGGAACCAATAACTAAATGTGATAAAAAAAAATTGAGATATGTAATGCAAAAATACATAAAAAATAAAATTGTTTACCAGGGCAAATGAGTATTCTAAAATTTACAGGGCAACGAGTATTCTAAAATTTGGAGTTTTATAAGGCGACATGAAAAGGAGAAATACATAGTTCAAAGGAATAGACGTACAATATTGAACAGTCCCGTGCCGTCTGCGGCACGGGCAAATCCCTTATTTTAATATACAAAGCTTTCAACAGTACTGTCTTGATTTTTGAGTGTATGTGGACTTTATAGGAACTGCAATCTGTCCTTAGCCAATGAATTCTGCAAACTGTTTTGTCTACAATGAATTCTGTGTTTTAAGCTGGACGTATGTGTTTGAAGACAATGATTTTTTTTTTTAAATAAGTAAACAGGGATTAACCCTGAGACATTACAAACCATACCGACAGTGGCCAGTTACATTCAGCATGTTAATCAAAACAGGTGAAAGAGAATTCTCAGACCAATGCTTACTAAGTTTCTGACTCGCACTTAAACTAGCTAAACTGTAAGCGTATAAGTTTTCTTGAACTGGAATAAGGCTAAGGGAACTAATACCTTTAATACACATTCTAAAATTAACTTTGTTGCCTGCATGCAACCTTGTTGGGGCTGTTTTGATAGTAACTAACATCTTCTTAGTAGCTTCAAGGACTTTCGCATTGTCACTTTCAATGAGAATACTGGGGTGATCCAATTGTCGTGTCCACTGGATTGTCTTCGAAGCTTCTCTGTCTTCTAATTCCTCTCTAGATCCTCTTGAATGGTAGAAGCTCCTTGCTGCTGGATAGTTGCATGTATGATCAGATAGAATCAGGGCAATTCCACCTTCCTTGGGTGAGTTAACAACAATAGATACATTTATTTTTTTAACCATCATTTATACTTTGGCAGGCTTGACAGAGTTGGAGATGTGAATCTCCTCTTCTAAATTGTTGACCCTGTGTCTCCTATTTTTGTTAAGCAGACTAGTTATAGTGCTTGTTGTAGCATGAGGATTAGGAGTAGTCTTTCTATACACCAAGTCGCATCTCGACTTCCAAACCCCCCATAGTATTGTTGCCATGATTTCAGGCCAAGCTAACACATCCGTGATGTTGGTGTCTTTCCTATTATACCAGTCTTGCATCCAAGATTGGAAATCATGCTGCTCATTCAAAACAAACGAAATGTACAGTTTCATCAGTTTGAAAATAGCAAGCACAAAGTCACAATGCATAAAAGAGTGGGTAAGATTTTCTTTCTGCTTCTCGCACATTGGGCAACTGTTGTTTATGTATGGAAAGATTCGAGCAATTCTAGCGTTTAACGGAAGAATGGAGTGAGCACATTTCCAAAGGAAAATCATTATCCTCGGCAATATGTTCGTATTCCAAATTCTACTCCATCTTTTGGATTGATGATGCTTAACCGGATGACCTCTGTGAATCATTTTTTTGTAGAGAGATTTTGTGGTAAACTTCTCATTTTCTTCCAAACACCATTTGATCTCATCTTCTTTGTCTTTGTGAATTGCCACATTTAAAATAGTTTTTGTTGCTTGTTCATTGAAGAAATGTTGGATAATCTCCTTGTTCCAACTCCAAATCCCATCTTGTTGACGCATCAGGTCACAAACAAATGTAGGAGCCTCTATTTGGTTGAATGGTTGTGTGAATTGGTAGCCCAGACACCACCTATCTTCCCAAATCTTAATAATTTTTCCATTTCCCACTGGAATCCTGAAACAACTCATGTTGTAGAGAGGGACAGTTGAAGATGAGTGTTGTATCATAGTTTATTTACCTTCACAAGATAAGGTCTTGCCTAACCAATCTTGCAGTTTGTTTTCGACTCTGTCAACCACTTTCTCGAAAGATTTAATCTTAGAAGTATGAGTAAACAATGGAGATCCCAGGTACTTGTCATTGAGTGAAATTCTGTTTACACCTAACATGCTTGTGACCGAGTCGATCGTTGTTTGGTGAGTGTTGGGGCTGAAAAAAATACCCGACTTTTGCAGGTTGACTAATTGGCCTGAAGCTTGACTGAATTATGAAAAAACCTTAAGGATGTTCTTACTATCAGTAGTTGTTGCCTGAGTAAACACTAATAGATCGTCTGCAAACAGAAGGTGTGAGATAGGTGGAGATTTTCCCACAATTATTCCATGAATACCATTGTTTTGCTCAGCCATGGAGATAGCCTTCGAAAGAACCTCCATACAAATTATAAATAGGTAAGGAGATAGAGGATCTCCCTGCCTCAAATACCTTGAAGGAAAGAATTGCTGACAAGGACTCCCATTAAGAAGGACAAAGCATGAAACTGTGCCAATGCATTGCTGAATGAGCCCATCCATTGCTTACAAAATCCCATCTTTGACAACACTGAGAGAAGAAAACTCCATTCGACTTTGTCGAAAGCTTTCGACATGTCGATCTTGACCCCCATGAGAAACTCATTTCCTTTTGTGCTCACATCGTGTGGATGAGTTCATGGGCTATGAATATATTATCTGAGATTTGTCTACCCTCGATGAAAGCTGCTTGGTACGGAGATATGATCCTTGGTAAAAAAAGCTTTAAGCCTATTTGCAATGACCTTTGAGATAACCTTGTAGATGATGTTACTTAGGCTGATGGGTCTGTAGTCGGTGGAAGTTTGAGGGAATTCAATCTTGGGCAGAAAAGATATGAAAGTTGTGTTTATCTCCTTTAACATGTACCACGTTGTGAAGAAGCTATTGACCATATTGAACACATCAGTACCCATTGTTTCCCAATTAGCTTGGAAAAATCTTGGAGTAAACCCGTTAGGTCCGAGAGAGGAGTCAGGTTCCATTGAAAATACCACTTTCTTGGTTTCGTCTAATGTTGGAGGTTCCATAAGAGTTACATTGTCAGCATCTGTGATGGACCCTTGAATCATGTTGAGGTAAGAAGAATTAGTATCCGGTTTGGAAGAAGTCGCCACTTCTTTGAAATGGTTTGATATTGTAGCTGAAACTTGCTCTGTTCCTTCCACCCAAATCCCCTCTGTTAGGGCATTGTCCGGTCAAACCCACTAGCGTTGGTATGTCAAGCTAGTTGTCAGTTTTAGGTGTCAAAATACAATTCTTGATTTAGCCTACTAGAGTTTAGATTTCGGAAATGGGATATAGACAGAGTAGTAGAGACCTTGAAGACGAAGACTGTGAAGACAAAGAAGACATCAATTATTCTTCATCGACAAAAGGTTAGTAGGAGTTATGACTTTATGGATATTCTTCTATTTCTACTTTCTCTATTCTTTCGAAATATAGTCGACTACTTTAGTAGTGATAATAGCGATTGAGATCGTGTTCTTGTGTAACATGGCTTTATGTCATGACCAGTGTTTGATCCCACGAATACTGTGAATCAAGAACATATGAGATAGATTCGACGCCATGTGTCCATAACAATGGTTTGCTTGCAAACTGTTATGTTGGATATGGATGAATCTAAGGAGTACTCTTGAGCAAAGAGTCCATGGATCATAGCTGAGGACATTCTCATGTCTAAGTTCTGGCTCAGCCCAGTTCTTCCAGCGGATTCAGAGTTTGACCTAAATTTGACTTGGACGGTACCCGAACCGGTTTCGCGTACCTGGCCGGAAAATCTCCTGTGTCGCATTAGTACACGTACCTGTACGCGTACCTGACGCAGGGAAGTTTCTGGAAAGTCAAATTGCGTGAATATCTTTCAGATTTTCACTTTGAGTCAAATTCCAACTCCTTTATCTCTTAGATGGACTTGTGTGAAACATAAATACCTTTTGTGTTCCATCTAACGATCCTCAATGAGTCAATAAGATAAGATTATCTCTGGTCTGTTGGATTCCTATCTTGAAGTGTTTTAGAGCCAACAAAACACTTGGCAGATAAATCTAAAAAGGAATTTCAATTGAGATTAATCTGTATTACTTGGTTGGCAAGTTTAGGGTTTCCTTAACTTGTGGGACAAGTAATTGATTGCTTAATTCCAAAGCAACCTATCTTATTGAGTGCTATAAATAGAGGTGTCTAAGGACAAATACCGCAAGCATCAAGCATACGTGAAGGTCCTCAGGGAAGGTAGCGTAAACTCTTTTCACTTCGGTGAAAGCTTGTTGTGGTATAGTCATCCTCTATAGGTTGCAGCTCCTCTGGGAACTCCCTACGACTATCAAAGACTTCCTTAGAGAGTTGGGAAGCACAGGTAGGAGATTGAAACCATCTTTGGTTGAAATCGGATTAACCTGTAACCTTGGTAACCTGATCACGTTCTTGTCTATTCTAAAGTCCGTCTCTTCTGATATACGGCTATTCAAGAACTGATACGTTACTCAACAAGGTTTTGAAAGGTAGCAACGCACGGCTGCACTCGGTGTTGTAAGACCTAGTTGGCTCCAGTTATACAAGTTCCTTAAGTGGTTCTTCATCTATAACTGAGGTAGATACAGATTGGGCATTGCGAAGTTGGTTTGCGTGTCAGCCCCGATTTGTGAAGTAGATTTCCGTATGACCTGGATTTGACAGTCCGAAGGAAGTCATCTTTTTATGGTAAACTGATAGAGGACAGTTACACCATAAGTCAACAGTTTTGGTTTAAAACCCAGTATTGCTGACAAAAGCCTTTGGCATCGGTCAAAGCAACTCCTAGGCCTGTAACGGACGTCAGCTAGGGGAATCAAGTGCGTGACGATCTGTGGGGGATCCAGAGACGTAAGGAAGGCGACAGTAGCCAATTCGCTTGGAGGGCTTGAGTTGGTCTCTGCTACATCCCAGACCGAAGTCTTATAGTAGGCTAGAGTTTGTAGTCAGTTTGTACTGGGCGGTGTTCAAAACTGGACGAGGTCCCGAGGTTTTTCTGCAAGGCAGTTTCCTCGTTAAAAAACGTTTGGTGTCTTGTGTGCTTTTACTTTCCGCATTATAACTCTGATTTATAATTAAAGCACCAAGTAGTACGTTATTACCTAACTGTTGAGATTACTCCAGTTAGAGGTTTGGATATTGATTTTTGAGATCGTCCAAACTCTTTACCATAAGACTCACGAGCCAAAACGAAAAGTTGGTAGTATTTCGGTACCCCTTGTTTTTCACCCTCACTATTCTTAATTGCTTCAATCTTGTTTCTTTTGTATCTGTTTTCAGTTTTCCGGTGAAAGTACGCCGTGTTTCTATCACCTAACCGAATGTCCTGATCCCCACTTTTATCTTTCCAAAAATTTTCTTCAACTTTGTACCAATGAGACAGGTCCTCTTCTAGATTTCTTATTACCACACTTCTGTTGTTGAGATTAGAAGTATTGCTGGCCGCTTCCAGCTTGTTCTTGGCTAGAGTGATATTGGATTTGATGTTTCCGAAGGAAGTTTTATTCCACTGACCAATGATAATTTGTATGTGTTTGAATCTTTTGACAAGTTTGAATGGTTTACTGCCTGGAACCTGAATGTCCCAATTTTTTCTGATCAGATTTTGGCAAGAGGGTTCTTTTAGCCAAATACCCAGAACTTTGAAAGGTTTTTTGTTTGGGTTATGACTGTTACTGGTATTGAGCATGATGGGTGTGTGGTCGGAGCCAACAACCATAAGATGAGTAATTGATGCTGAGCTGTTATTATTAAACCAATGGGAGTTTGCTAGAGCCCTGTCTAGCCTTACTTCTGTCAGTTCACCATCTTGCCTTCGATTTGACCATGTAAACGGGTACCCCACAAAACCAATGTCATGAAGATTGGCTACATCTAGGCAGTATTTTATCTTGTCTGTTTCTTCCAAGGGTGATGTTTAAGTCTCCCAGAACAATCCATTCTTGATTCATGTTTGCCGACATCTGAACCATATAATTCCAAAAAGAATATTTGTCATACCAAGTTGATGAAGGGCCATACACACAAGAAATAATAGTTTCTTTCATAGAAGCCATATCAAGGACATGACAGTTGATTATATGATTGAAATACAACCAATTCTCACATGAATCCCTATTTTCCATGCCACAAGCAAATCCCCAGAAGCATTAATAGGATCAACTATGAAGTAGATTTTGTACCCTAACTCATTTATAATCGGAATTGTGACATGACACAAATTTTTTTGTTTCGGAAAGGAAAATGATATCCGGGTCATTCTTTTGAATAAGATCTTTGAGATAAAACTGGGTTACAGGGTTTCCTAAACCCTGGCAGTTCCATGATATTAATTTTAAGTTTTCAATATAGTGCATGTAGTGATTGTTAAACAAATGAAATCTGAAAGATTTGATTCTAGCATGCTTTATATGACTACATAACTTAACGATTCCGTTGCAGGATTTAGTTGGAAATAAGGTAAAGAAGTTGAAACTACAGTTGGTTTGAGTTTGAGAGCATGTACCTGAAGGCCTAGGCCGGACTACGTATTCTGGGATGCATGTAGCTGACTCTTATCCCCATCTGATTGCTCCCCGTTGCTAGTTCATTGACGCTGGATAGCATTGTCACTTGATAGAGAAAATTTTATCTTAACAGCGGCAGGGTTGGCTTTTTTGGCTCTAGTATATTTTCTGTTTTTTTTTTTTTGCAGTGGTGTGACCTTGGTCAGTGCCCATATTGAAAATTTGGATCTCATTGATAACATACTTTAGAGCATCAGCAGAGGTATATTGAATTGGCACGTATGTATCTTTCAACCAGAAAAGTTCGTGGTTCAGAGCCATACTACCATCTTTTGGAATTTCTGATAGGGGAATTTGAGCAAACACTGTGAGGTTGCCTTTGACAAACCATGGTTTGAACTCCTTGACACGTTGAAAATTTGAATCATTGTGAAATTTGAATTTTGTATGGCTCTTTGAAAGATTTGTAAGGAGACCTTTTTGACTACTCTGTATGATGTGAGCCCCACACTTTTGAAAGAAGTCAATTTGCAGGATTGAGAGAACAGATTGAGAAATTAAGCATGGAGTTATGGTTTTTTTCTGACTGAATGCAGGGGGGGCGTTTCAGTTTGGTGAACATAATTGTGAGAGTTGACCTATGGACAAACTGGTAGTGTTTGCAGGGGCTTAACAATCGTACAGTAAAGTGGAGGCTTGACTTGTCTGAGTGGCTGTCTGTCTGTACGTTCCGGACAACAATGAGGTGAAGATGAGAGGTATGGTGTAATGTTTCAGAATTGCCAGGTAACAGGGTGTGGTGTAAAATTTCAACTCCCAAGCTAAGTGGGACACGGTGAGGACATGTGTACTTGCATGAAGGTATGGGTTTAGGAGCACGCCTGTCAGATAAATATCTACAATCAAGTGGCTTGCATCCATATCCGACAACTCGCTTCGGGTCGAATCTTTGGAGATAATCAGCCTTTTCTACAACAACAATTTGAGTACCAAAATACGTAATCCAACGTTCTGGGCCTCCGAGTACCTACACAAAGATGAAAATTGGATCAGTCCATTTGTTGAGAATGACCATTTGGGTAGTACAGTTGATACCGAATTCCCTGATGAAGAAATCGCTGAGTTGATTCATTTTTCCGAATTCCAAGCAAGAACTGAACCCATGAGGCCCTTTCCTATGGGAAAGGGCAAATCTTTTGATTTGCCGTGCCACGTGGCCAGGTAAATCTGATTTTGCACTATGGGAAAAAAGGCAAATCTAATTTAAAAATATTTTTAATGGAACCCATTGAATTTTATTTTGTTGGGATATTAGTTGTGGGATGATGTGTATGAGAGATTAAACAGGAGAGATTAATGGGATATATTAAAAAATCTTAAAGTAAGAGAGATATAGTGTAAAAGTAGGAGAGAAGAATTAGTTAAATAAAGAAATATTTTCGGTAGTGTTGATGGTGGTTTTTGACGAGGAGGTTGCAATAATAATTTTGCATCAATTTCTGGCATCTTGGAATGGCTCGAGGCAAGGTATGAATTTATTTTACAATAAGGATAAGAAAGTTGGTCACCGTAGCCATGTTTTTATCTTTCACGACCATAGCCTAGTAGCTTGGTTCACATCCCTAGCCTACACGTAAAATACCTATACATGCGCATGTGCCTGTGCACGCGCTTTAGCTTATGCATGCGCATGTGCCTGTGCACGCGTCTTAGCCTATGCTCATGCACACGCCTCATCCAACCTATGTCCATCTTGGACACATCCTAGCCATCCATCCCAAAGCTCACGTCTCCCTTGCCCATCCTAGAGCTCACGTCCTTTGCTCATCCTAGAGCTCACGTCCCTTACTTGCCCCTAAAAACCCGCATCTCTTGGCTTGCCTAGCTTGCGTCCATGGATGGGTGGCCCACACGGCCATCCCATCCTAGCTCATGCCATCCCTTGCTTCCCTAAGCTAAAAACACGCCCATCCTTGCTCATCCATGCACACGTCCATCTCTTGCTCACCCTAAAACTCGCATCCCCTTGTTTGCCTAGCTCGCATCCATGTGTGGGCCATCCCTAAGCTAAAATCACGTCCTCCCTAGCCTTGCCTAGATCACGCCCATGTATGGATGGCCCACACGGCCATCCCATCCTACCTTGCATCTCTAGCTTGGTCTTGGCTGTGGCTCATGCCACGACCCCACTTTTAGAGCTCATCCATGCCTAATGCATGGGCCCCACTTTCATCCTTTGGCCGTGGCTCTTGCCACGGCCCCACTTTTGTTGATAACACAACTTTTTTTGTAGACCCCGCTTTTATAGGTCGCCTACAAAACAATACTATGGCCCACTTTTATCACTCACCATAGATTGAGGGTCCCACTTATTCATTCTTGAGCTACCTCTACTTATGGGTCCCGCTGATCCAAGTCCTAGATGATTACGGTCTTTATTGAATCCATGGTATTCTAGTTTCCTAATTAAATTCGGAAATCTGGCAGATTACGAATTGCCTCAAAGGACGATTTTTACGGCCTAATCCGTGAAGTATCAGGAGAAACTCCCTTCACGAAAGTTTCTCATCTGTGAGTTCCCCATAACATACTAAAATTTCGTATTTTTTAGAAATATAGGCTGGCCTGGGCGATTTTTAGAGTGAGTGACGTGTAAACTGTCCAGAAATCTGAATATGACGTTATGTTATGGTTCATCCCTATACATCCTATAGCTAACTTTCTGATAAGATTATTATGCTATAAAACATAGCTTATTATCATTCAAGTGGCCTATCTTTAGGTCTTGAATTGGAAATATTCATGCATTCTTGGTTGTGGCTACGCTATGTTAGCATCACTCGCCTGTTTTCCTGATATAGACTTGCTTCTATAATCAGTGCTATAATTCTTAATCATGGCTCATGGCTATGACTTATATTATTTTGGACACTCATATGTCTCTATTACTCAGGGAATTGGTGCATTATATGCCACAAGCCAATTTCTCATATTTATGGCAAATCGAAAGTCGTATTTACTTGACTATTGCCACAGAGAGTTGCTGAAATCCTCTCAGTCTAAATGGCGATTGCATGGCTCAATCCTTAGACTTCTCTCATTGGTTTAAATGGCAATTGCCCGGCTCAATCCTTAGACCAAACTTAAAAGAGATGCAGTTAGAGAAACATGAAAGATACATATTCATATTCAAGGATTTGACAACTTTTAAACAAATGAATATTAACTTGATCAATGTTAACATACCTTTATGTAATCTCCAACCGGGTCTGTGCCCTATTCTTGTGCTTTACCTCACCGTATCATTCGAAAGGGCACTACATGGTGAGGCCGCACAAACACAATCAAGTTGTGTTAGAGTGAACAATTTTTTTTCACCTTTGGTAGTCAAAACAGGAACTACTACATCACTGGGTTTTTCACCAGAAGTAGTCTTTGGCTTAGATTTCTTTGCCTTACCCTTTTTCCTGTTTTTCCCTTGTAACCCAAGCATTTCATGATGTAATTTAACCATACCAAGTATTTGTTGGTGTAGATGGTGGAAAATGAGAGAGGGACAAGACTGTCAAAACACTCTCGAAACCATGTCTCATTAAAGACAGTTGCCTATTCAGGCTCATCTTGATAGCTCAGGGTGCAATCCATTCCATGAAGCTAAACCCTCTATGAACTCTCTCTTATAACTCCGGTGGGGAGGATAATGTCATAGAGCAGTATCAATGATCTCACCAACATATTAAACCCATCGATCAGCTCAGAACCAGACCTCGCCTGATGGTACACGGTGAAAGATCAACAGAGATGTATCCTCATGGATTTCCTCTTAAAATGCGACTCAATACACGAGTCTTGGTGCAAACCTCGGAAATATTGAAACTCCAGGCCGGTCAGGAGCTCTCTGAGAAGCATACACCAGCCTAAACAGGCCTAAGCGGATCTAATCCCAAGTTCAGGATGGTCTAGCGTACCATGGATAAGCATACCATGACTTCAAAAGTGGTTGTAGCGTAAACACGCACACCACGACTAAGGCACAGGATGCCACAAAGCTGAGCTTGGCCAGACGCCAAAGCCATAACGCCACATAGCATGGCGCCACGAAGTTAAGCTTTGGCCAGAAGGGCCATGGCGCCATATTCATGGCGCCACAAGAATACTTGGCCTGGCCAAGACACG
>JAJJMA010201171.1:0-11599 GCA_023529015.1 Papaver nudicaule | reverse complement strand
ATTACTACTAAAGTAGTCGACTATATTTCGAAAGAATAGAGAAAGTAGAAATAGAAGAATATCCATAAAGTCATAACTCCTACTAACCTTTTGTCGATGAAGAATAATTGATGTCTTCTTTGTCTTCACAGTCTTCGTCTTCAAGGTCTCTACTACTCTGTCTATATCCCATTTCCGAAATCTAAACTCTAGTAGGCTAAATCAAGAATTGAATTTTGACACCTAAAACTGACAACTAGCTTGACATACCAACGCTAGTGGGTTTGACCGGACAATGCCCTAACAGTTTCGACTAAGGCACTGTTTGGCAAAAGAATAGTCTGAAACATTAATGAGAATTGAATGCTCTGCATTAATGACATTTAATGCGGACTTTAATACCTTTGACTTCAAATGCTGAAAACAATAAATGAATACAAGGTTTCATTTATTGCAGCATTGAATTACTTGATACTCACATGAGAACCGGTTCTACTCGGCACTCTGTTTCTGGGACAAAACCGGTTTAGCCTAGTATCAAAGTTCTTCTTCCAAAGTTAACATGATGACAACATAAGATTTGAATGTTGTCGTTAACTTGATCATAGATTCCAAAAGAAATAAATGGAATGATCTAGGTGGAAGGAATGGACCAATTCGAATTAAGATAAGCAATAGAACATTGCTGCAATTCGAATGTATGCATTATTGTGTCATGTAATAAACTCTTGCATGAATGCAAAAGTTCATGACCATGGTGAACCAAATCGTACTTTCAAGAATAGATCATTGAAGCACATACAATATGATTGATGAATAGACTTCACATTATATTTGCAAGTGCAAGAAATGAAATGTGGCAAGGAGATCGATTTCAATATAGAGGGATCAATTTCTTATGTAGAGTAGATTGATTCCTAGTTAAGGAGATCAATATGCTTCTAAAGGAGATTGATTACACATTATTGAAATCGATACTCAATCTCAAAGTGGATTGATTACAAACTAGTGCAGTGCATACCATATGTGAGTAAATCGATTTCTGGCTTTAGTGTTCGATCTACTACCATTAGGAGATCGATTTTTAGAAGCAGAAATTGATTCCTAACTTAAGGGAGATCGAATCCACCATGTGGTAATCAATCCAGGCTTCAAGCAGATTGATTACCAATCGAGGGAATCGAATCCTGGCTCTAGAAATCGATACCTAGCCAATGGTAATCGATCCAAGCTATAGTGGATTGATTTCTAATAAAGAAATCGAATCCTAGCATTGGAATCCGATACCTAGCAATGGTAATCAATTCCTTTACATGGTGATTGATTTCTAGTCCGTACGAAACTAAAAACTGGCTTTGTTGCATTGTGAAAAATCACTAGCACTCTGAATGCACAATATGGTTGGATTAGAAAACCCTTATCAATATTAGTGCAGGCATTCAAGAAATGAAGATGAACTTCATAAAGCCATTCACCATGAACTACTATTCATAATACAAAGTTCTTAAAAACTTGTATTGAATTGGTTCGAGGAAAGCAGAAATGGAGTATAAGAAGAAGACTCCATTTAAGAATGCTTTCAGGTCATAGAACTCGAGAGAAGAGAGTTCATAGACACTGTCGAATGTACTAATAATCACAAGCTTCGATTAAAGTAATCGTTCAGCTCGGAGTAGAGGACCACTGGAATCATAGTGTCTAGAGGACTAACCTTTTTGTTGAAGGAGGATATTATCATTTGTTCTTCATTCGTCTTCAGTTCTTGATCAGTCTTCCAGATAAACCAGCCATCGTCTACCAAACGGTCTAACCTAGTGAAGTCTGACTATTAGTAGACATGTTAAGGTGTACAAGTTTTGAACACTAAATTATGACAACCGAGCTTGACATACCAACGCCTGGTGGGGTTGACTGAGCATGCTCTAACAGATTCTTCATTGATGAATATTTGGGAGAGTTAGTGACAATATATCGGATCCCATGTAGCTCCGTCCGAGATGATTTTCATTTAAGATTGAATTAAATGTAAATCAATATTCTTACCATTTCCAAGTTGGAAGAATATATTGGATCCTTTGTCATTAAGGGTAATATATAGTTGTATCTCAAATAGTAATTACCAGACGTTAATGCAAGAAAATATATTATTCTCCAGAGACACAAAATAATAATATTGGTGTAATGAAAAGATATTTGAAATTTAATGAGCATTAATTGACGAAATATTATTTCTTTTACAACCAAAAAAAGACTTGGTCGAACACTATAAATATGAGTCTTTATTCTCCTTTAAGCTTTGTGAAAATGAGGGGATACCAAATACACCGCCAACTTTTTGTATTAGTGAACCTGTATAATATTTTTACGTAAACGATCTCACAAATAAATAATCAAGTAACAACTTGGGATGAGTTCTTTGTTCAATAACCGAATTCTTACAAAGACAAGTCATTGGAAATCTCAAAGAGATTGAATTCACTCAAAGGTTGAACAACGTACTTCTTTGCAATTACTTCAATTATATCAATCAAAGAAAACATAATGTGAAAGGTAAAGTAATGGAAGACACCATAAATTTTGTTAATGAAGAAACCACAATCCAACAGAAAAACCCTAGACCTCGTCAAGTTTGAACACACAACATTAAGATGCTACAAGCACTAACTTACTATCAACATTACAGTTACCGTTGTGCTCCTACGTCTCTTGGTTACTGCAAGAACCTGTGTACTTGATTCCCTTAGCTAATGTTGTTAGAGCATGACTCGGTCAACCTCACTAAGTGTTGGTATGTCAAGCTTAGCTGTCAAGTTTAGTGATTAAAACTCGGCCACTTGAAACACACATAGGCAAAGACTTCATTAAGTTAGCTTTAGTTTGTGAAAGATGTTAGAGCATAGCTCGGTTGAACCCATTGGCGTTGATATCTCAAGTCAGTTGTCAAGTTTAGATGACAAAACACAATCCTTGAATAAGTCTACAATATCATTTCGGACTAGGATAACTTAAGTATTCGAGACGAAGACCATTGAAGATGAAGATCGGAGCGTACACACTTGATATCTATCGTCCTCATCGAAAGGTTAGAAAGGTTTTCCTTTTGGTTTCGTATTTACTAATTCTATCAATTAAATAGTTTATGATATTGTTTATAGTGATCTTGAATGATCAAAGACTAGTTCTCTTGGCACTTAGGTTTTCCTAATGAGCAGTGCATAAGAACAATGTGAGAATGAAGCTGGTTCTCGAATTACACCTGAACATCCGATGCATTTATGAACGGGTTCATATAGATGAAAGGGAAATTCCTGAACTCGAAGTAGTTTCACATGAACGCGTTCATATAGAGTTCAGAAAAATCCTGAACACTGAAACTGCTCCATGTACGCGTTCATATAAGCCATGTATAAAAACTTCATTTTGGAGTTTTTGCGTTGTTTGAACGGATTTCTGAAATCGTTCTTGTTAAGGGCCATGGGGCTCTTGTCCACAATAGTGTTTCACGTCCATGTATATTTACATGGACCCTATAGCATGGTTTACTTGCTAAGCCATTGCATCCTTCGATTTGATCAAGGCGAGTCTTCTCACGACCTTTAGGTTTCTACCAATCTGTTAGAAGAAAATTGAGTTGGACCTCAATGCAATCCTATGGACTTTTCTAAGTTCGAAAACTTGCTTGAGCCGTACTCAAGGTTGCTTAACTTTTAAGCAAAGCCTCCCTTGACGATCAATATAAATAGACGACCTTCTGCAAGATACAAACCAATCCTCTACACATCTGTGCATCCTTGCATGATGGTTGGTCGTCATCTCGAAGTCATTTTCTTGGACTACGACTATTGAAAGAATTCACTTGAGGATCGTGAAGCACAGGTCGGAATTAATATTCCTGATCCTGTATCTTGGATCGATTGTTTTTTTCCGGTCAATCAATCAATAAAGACCAAAGATTTGATAGATGCTTTGTACGGCTGCACTCGGTGCAACAAATCCTAGAAGCTCCATAACGCAATTCACGAACTAGGTTTAATATCGAGTTCGTCATGCGTTGCGAGGTAAAACTGGTTAGGCAAAATCAATAAGCCCTAATCAGTATATCGATTTCCATTAACCTTGACTTTAATTCTAAAGGAAGTTACCTATCGTATTCGTTGTTGAAAGACATATCGAGTACATCAGGCGTCATGGTAGAGGCATGGTAGTGCTAGTCTTCACGTAGGGAAGTGGTAGAGGAAGGCGTCATTTTCTGATCCTTCTGACGTGGTTGCCGTATGGACTGACATTGAATTCCCAGTTTGTTCGATAGGAGTACTTGAGATTTGATCTTGCCTTGGAACGTCTTCTCCTCTTAACTCCTCGGGGCTCCCCTTTCGTGCGCTGCTTGTCTCGCTATGGGATCTCCAGCGGGTAACGACATGCCGTACATAGGAGATCTGTCCACCGTCTGCTCGTTGAAGACTGCCACCACATTTCTGGACAAACTTCGTGGTAGGTTCCCCACTTCTTCCAGGTTTAAATTAGTCTCCCCTGGCCCCTCAGCGATTGTAGCCTACTTCGAGTTAGGGTGGGTTGCTGTCGGCTTCTGGTTAGTGACGGCCTTGCTTCGTTGACAGTAGATTTCTCTACACCCTTTCCTGCTGACATGGTAGAAAGGAAAATGGTAGATATATATGTTTTGTGAGATAAAAACTTCGCTATCCAGCTGTTTCCTTAAGAAATACGAAAAAGTAGCTACAACTTTTTTTCGACGAAAACCAGGGTTGTCAGTAAGAGAAGTAATTTTGTAGTTTTTCTAAGAAATTGTGACTTTTTTAAGGAATCTTTTTTGATCAAAAGATGATGAAACAAGATTTTGTCTATTGATGAGAAATTCTTTTGATGGATCCGGCGAATGCTGCTCACTTGCTATTTGTAAATCTAAGTTAGCTTATCACTACTGGATCATAGCTCACCAGAAGTTGGTATCAACCCTTCGTGTCCCTAGATCTAGTTATAATGTCAAACGGAGATAATAAAAGAAAGGAGAAAAACTCATCTGGTCAAGATTTTTCTTAAAAACAAGGTTGTTTTAAACTTGCAAGGACACTGGTCCCTGTTTCTAGCACCAAACTATTGATACTTATTTTCCTATATCATACTACAATTAAAAGGAGGGTATAAAAATGATTATCCTGGTCGTTGGTGGCCTTTGTTCTGGTATAACCTGGGATAAGTTCAAGGAGTTGAACGCGATTATCGTTGGTTGTTCAGAACTTAGTGTGCTACCGACTAGAATTATAAGATCACCGCGATGGGATCAAAATGAAGTAAATAAGAACTAAATACGACTAAAATATTAATCAACACAGCAAAGTAACGAGGTTCAGCCACTGAGTGCCTACGTCCTCGGATGAAATGTATACTATTATTAGGTTACGCAAATGAGTAAAGTTTTCTCTGAGTTACAATCTATCAGGTCACTGTAATCTGTTGTGGATAGAGGCCCTTGGAATCCTGAAGGTATTTTTACACTACTGAGTATTCTCTTCACCAAGCTATCCTTTACAAGAATCTGCGACCCCCTTTGCTGCTGATAAGAGGGGGTATTTAATAGTGTTCTTCGAGTGCAGGTCTTTTGTTATCTTTGGTTTCTTCGATCCTTTGATGCGCCATGCTGAGTCAGGAGTCTATATTCCACCGTTTCTCCATCCATTCTCCTTCTCCCACCTTGCCGTCGAAGGTTATATTCTATTACCTTAGGATGCTTCGTTCTTCTGATGCTCTTGGGGTTG
Organism: Papaver nudicaule; assembly: GCA_023529015.1. Classification (NCBI taxonomy): domain Eukaryota; kingdom Viridiplantae; phylum Streptophyta; class Magnoliopsida; order Ranunculales; family Papaveraceae; genus Papaver; species Papaver nudicaule. The sequence goes on along the minus strand of JAJJMA010201171.1, from coordinate 5,846 downwards.
ATCATCAATCCTCGGTAACCGCCCTTTGCGTCCAATCCTGGCTCGTTGTACTTCTCCGGGTTGAATCCTTGTTGTATTATCGTGCTGCTGGCTCCTTATTGGTCTAGGTTTCTTTCCCCACCGTTGATTTGGCTTATCCTCGTTCGACAGGTGTTTTTTGTAACGTTGTTTCATGGCATTAAATGCGCATTTAATGCGGTGTGACTGATGCCTTGCGTGTCTGCCTGTGCCTATTATCATAGGTTGCTGACCCTTCGATCTTTACCCTTGGTTTTCATCATCTCGTGATGAGATAAAGTTCTTCGGGGTGTGTTTCTATCCTTCGCGACCCACGACATTTCTGTGTATGGTCCTTGTAGATGACGCCACGTGTTAATCCGAAATTGTGTATTAACAGGCTTTAACCATGGAGGAACTAACCAAGCGCGAAGACGATCTTACATAAGGACAGATCAAGATGTTTGATACTCAAGTTGAAGTCCTAGCCTGTCTTAAGACTCTAGCTGCAAAGTTATCATCAACTTGACAAGCCAACGAAACTCCCAAAACTACTGGTTGCGCTAACTCCGTGGTCCACATCTAGGATGATGAGACGACTCCTACTCAAACAGAGCCTCAACAAGAAAAGAGCCACAGCCCCAAATATGTCACTAAAAGATGATTTGGATAGACTACTGCAAAGCCTGGAGAAGGAGACGACACTACGTGTTCATCAGCACTGACGACCGTGCCTATACGAAGTGCAGAGGACCCCTCTTCCCAAGTGGGGAACACGCAGAAAAACCCAGAGACCTCGTCAAGACCAAAATGAATACTCTTAAGAATTAATACACCATACACGCCTACTATCAGACTTCGGTCACGATGGCTAAAACACTTGATCCGATTAATGACAATCAAATGCTTCCCCTCAGTATTCATGTGTCTCATATCACAAAAGCGATCCCGCACATGTAATCCCTTGAACCTCCAATCCAAAAGTTGCTTCACAGTCCTTCTTGAAGACTATCGCTACCCGACCTCCAATCAGACGATTATATTTCCTTCTGAGACAATAGATCAATACGGTAAGGAACCAAAGTCGTAGATCCAACAACTGGTATTCAACCAAATATCACAATTCAATGTGTGGTGGTCCTATGACACCAAATCAAGGCTATTATATTTGTAATGTATATAACGGTGTTCTTGAGGATAATCAAGAAACTTAGCAATAAATACAGATCCAAATAAACAACTTTATTCCACTTCAAGAGTCTATCGGTTTGGCACACGAAAATAACGTTTCGCTTACAAATCCAGGTTGATATCAGAAGAGCATTGACATAGAATAAACAAGGTGATCTATGTAGATATCGAGATGGTCGGATTACTATCAATATGATAGCTCCTAGGCTTCTTGGTCCAGTTGGAAGCCTTTCCAAACTCAACTTGTTAACAATGAGTATGAAACTCGAAGAACTCTAGTTGAAGTTCTAGCTTAGAAGAAATGCTAGAAGGACAAAGCTTGAAAGAGGAAAACGCATCTCCTTTTATAGTGTTTCGACTAAGGCACTGTTTGGTAAAAGAATAGTCCGAAAAATTAATGAGAATTGAATGCTATGCATTAATGACATTTAATGCGGACTTTAATACCTTTGACTTCAAATGCTGAAAACAATAAATGAATACAAGGTTTCATTTATTGCAGCATTGAATTACTTGATACTCACATGAGAACCGGTTCTACTCGGCACTCGGTTTCTGGGATAAAACCGGTTTAGCCTAGTATCAAAGTCTTTGTTCCAAAGTTAACATGATGACGACATAAGCTTTGAATGTTGTCGTTAACTTGATCCTAGATTCCAAAAGAAATCAATGGAATGATCTAGGTGGAAGGAATGGACCAATTCGAATTAAGCTAAGCAATAGAACATTGTTGCAATTCGAATGTATGCCTTATTGTGTCATGTAATTAACTCTTGCATGAATGCAAAAGTTCATGACCATGGTGAACCAAATCGTACTTTCAAGAATAGATCATTGAAGTACACACAATATGATTGATGAATAGACTTCACATTATATTTGCAAGTGCAAGAAATGAGATGTGTCAGGGAGATCGATTTCAATATAAAGGGATCGATTGAAAAGGAGGGGATACCGAGATATACCACCAACTTTTGAATTCGTGAACCTAGTTGATTATGGTTGATTGAACGATCTCACAAATCAATATTCAAACAACAACCTGAGTATAGTTCAGAGAACCGAACCCTAACAAGAACGTAGTTCTCGTAGATCTCAAGAGAGATGGATTCACTCAAAGGTTATGAATCAACAAACTTGCAATTACTTCAATTATATAGATCAGAGACAATATAATGCGGAAGGGGAAAGTAATGCAAGACACCATAATTTTGTTAACGAGGAAACTGCAAACCTAGCTAGAAAAACCTCGGGACTTCGTCCAGATGTGAACACCCTCAGTATTAACGGTATACAGACGCTAGCCTACTCTCAGACTTCGGACTGAAATGTATCGAGACTGAATTAACCCTACAAGCAATTCAGCTACCAATGTGCTCCTACGTCTCTTGGCTCCCGCAGAAACCTACGTACTTGATTCCCCTAGCTGACGTCCTTTACAGGCCTAGGATTTGCTCCACTTCCCTTCGTGAAGACTAGCGCTACCCTGCCTCTAACAACACACCTAAAAGTATCCAAGTAATTAAACAAGAATACGATTGTGATTTCCTTTAGACTTAAAGTCAAGGTTAATGGAAATTAGTTTTACTGAATAAGGCTTATTGATCTAGCCTAAACAGTTTTACCTCCTAACGCTTGACGAACTTAGTATGAAACCTAGTTCGTGAATTTGCGTTATGGAACTTCTAGGGTTTACGATACAAGATATACCTTACGAAGTTTCTATCAAATCTTGGTTGTGATAAAATTGAAAGAATTCAATCGACCCAAGATACAGGATCAAGAATTTGACTTCCGACCTGTGCTACACGATCCTCAAGTGAAGTCTTTCAATAGTCGTAGTCAAAAAGGACTTCGAGATGACGACCAACCTTTATGCAAGGATACACAGATGTGTAGAGGATTGGAATTGTATCTTGCAGAAGGTCATCTATTTATAGTGATCAGCAAGGGAGGCTTTGCTTAAAAGTTAAGCAACCTTGAGTAGGGCTCAAGCAAGTTCCGGATCTAAAAAGTCCATAGCTTGAATACCCATTCTCAATCTTCTTCTAACTTTGGACAAGGCCAATAATTAAAGAAGACTCAACCTTGATTGAAGGTTTGCAACTTCTGGTCCAAAACATGTTTGAACGTCGCGTGGATTAAGTAGTTGAATTCCATGGGCTAAGTAATGGCAAGTCCGAGAAATTAATCATTCTATAACCGAAAACTTCATATTATGAAAGTTGGAAGTTTTCCATGGCTTATGTGTACGCGTTCATGAACCCTTGAGTGAATCCATCTTTGTTGAGATCTACAAGAACTCGTTCTTGTCAGGATTCGGTTTTTGAACAAATAACTGTACTCGGGTTGTTACTTGAATATTGATTTGTGAGATCGTTTAAGTAACTTAATCAACTAGGTTCACGAATTCAAAATTTGGTGGTGTACCTTGATATCCCCTCATTTTCAAAAGATGTTTGGAGGGATTTAAAGTCACTACTCGAACACGAAAAAGGTCGAAGAGCAAATGAGGATATTCACCTTCGCATTCAAGAGGTAAGTGAATCTAAATAACGTGATTTCATTTATCTTTTACACTTGTGCTACAAAAACTAAACATAATTTAATGCTTGAGCTTTACGTTATGACTTGATCACTTGTGATCAAAGTGTCTTAAGATATAACTCCACGATATCGCTTGTGGTATTCGTTTTTGTAGTTATGACATTTCATATTGCTTAGAGCTTTCTTTTCTTCCCATCTCTAAGTGATATAAGGTTTTATCTAAAACTTACGAGTTAAATAATAGCAGTCTATATGGATGTTGTCTTTGTAGTCTTACGAGATTTATATTCATTATAGTGTTGTGTCTCGAGTTTCCTTTTCTATTGATTAAACTGTTCGTACGTATTAATATGTGTTGAAGTAATCGAGATCGTGACTTACACTTTTGTTGTGTAGACTCCGGCACAATACTTTTCTATTTTCGAAAGTTATATCTCATTTTGGCTCTGTATTCTAGAGTTCGAAATCATACATTAGATATTGGACATATGAGATCCAGATATGCCATATGACTTTTAACTAGATTTCAAAATCATATTCCTAGTTTTCTTTCCTATGGACTTTAAAGTTTGAAACCACGATGTTGGTTTTCGTAAAATGCATTTTGTTAGGGCATTGCTCGGTCAAACCCACTAACGTTGGTATGTCAAGCTAGTTGTCAGTTTTAGGTGTCAAAACACAATTCTTGATTTAGCCTACTAGAGTTTAGATTTCAGAATTGGGATATAGACAAAGTAGTAGAGACCTTGAAGACGAAGACATAGATTACCAAGAAGACATCGTATATTCTTCATCGACAAAAGGTTAGTAGGAGTTGTGACATTATATGGAATTTCTTTTATTCTACTTATTCTATCTTTCGAAATAGTCAGCTACTTTAGTAGAGATAATAATAGCGATTGAGATTACTATCTTGTATACATAACCATGTGTTGTGTTGGTATATGTTCCCACTACTAAGTTACAAGATGCATGAGATAGATTCAATACACTTTCCATAAAAATGATTTGCTTGCAAGTCACATGTAGGAGAATGAATGAATCTAAGGAGTACTCTAATAGCAAAGTCCATGGATTATAGCTGAGGGTGTATACACGTCTAAGTATGGAAACTGGCCCAGCCCAGGTACTTCCAGCGGATCCAGATAAACCCTAATTTGGGACTAGGCGGTTCACGAACCGATTCGTGTACAAGAGCTCCGAATTTTATTCCTGAGTTCCAAAAACATCAATTTGTATGCGTACATATACGTGAACGTGCAGATTTGATGTATTTGGCCTAGATTCCATTTCCAGTCGGTTCGTGAACCATCTGGTGGTTATCTTCGGGATTACGCGGGATTTAACTAGATAACTCTTTATCTCTTAAGTGGACTTAAGCTTTATCAGAATATCTTTTGGGGTCCATCAAACGAAACTCAATGAGTCAATAAGATAAAGGTGTTCTCATTTCCATTGGATCCCTATCTTGAAGTGGTTAAGAGCTAACAGGCACTTGTCAGATAAATGATAAAAGATTTACAAATGAGATTAACCTAGGGTTTCTTGTGTGCAAGCTAAGTAACGGGTTCGTTTACACGGGCACTAGCTAACTTGTAGTACAAGTAATCTATTGCTTTATCTCAAAGCAACCTATCTTATTGAGAGTTATAAATAGAGGGTTTAAGAACGAAAACCACAAGCATCAAGCATTCGTGAAATTTCTCTGTGGAATTGATCATAAATGAAAAATGAGGGGTACCGAAATACAACCAACTTTTCGTTTGGGCTCGTGAGACTTATGGTCAGATATGGACAAATTGAATTTCAATATCCAAATCTGTATAACCTGAGTTGTGATCACAAGTGATCAATTCCTACAAAGACAAGTCTCTGTAAATCTTTATTCAAGATTTGGAATCAACGTCAGGATATGAATAACGTACGACTTGTGTCGCTTTAATATATAATCAGAGATATAAATGTGGAAGGTAAAGCACACAAGACACCAGAAGTTTTGTTAACGAGGAAACTGCAATCCAGCAGAAAAACCCCGGGACCTCGTCCAGTTTGAACACCACACAGTATTAACTGTCTACAAACACTAACCTACTATCAGACTTCGGATTGGG
>JAJJMA010201164.1:121682-132139 GCA_023529015.1 Papaver nudicaule | reverse complement strand
CATTAAAAGTCATTTTAACCTACGTTCCTATTGGCTGGTGAACATAACCACGGATTTCTATTGGCCTAGAATTGTCTACATTTCGTGGCCGTTCAGGTGTTACTTAATCAGTTAGATCGATGGCCGTGAATCAATATGGTTTGCTCACCCGCGTGGGTAATGAAAGTATTGACCGTGATTGGCCGAATTTTTTATTTTTTTTTTGTTACACTCGCTTTACATAATTTTTTTAAAATCTTACACCATTCAATGTAGGGCTAACGTAAGTATTACAATCTTACACCGTTCAATGTAGGGTTAGCTTAAATGTGGAATGATTTGTATAAATGTGGAAAATAAACTGCATATACAATAATAAGATATATTTTCATTGACTTTCAAATTTTAGGGGATAAAGAGTTACCCAAAAACTAAAGATAAAATAAAAATAAATATAAAAACAAAAATGTTATTTGGTATTTTTTAAATAAAATAAAGTAGGAAGACTATTATTTCATTTCCAGATTTACCGTTCGTGCTTGCAACAAAAATATCCTTTCCAAATTTGCATGACTTAGTAAAAAAGAAAATGCTGTTTAACAAATTATTTCCATATTTGCTCATGTGGTAAAGGTATTTAATACCGTGATCTTGAGGAGAGATACAACTCTATGGTTTTCTTCTTTATTTGATATATTTATTGCTTCGTGTTTGTTTGCGATACCAAACTCCTGGTGTCGACTTTTATAGAGAAGCAAATCAGGTAAATTCGCAATTCTTTAATCGTGTTCTTTGTTTGTTTGTTTTTTTTTTCTTCGCTTTTGTTTCTGTGCCTAGGGTCTGTTTCGAAGGTTTGTTAGTTTGTACTTTGATTTTTATCTAAATCACTGATTTTGAATTTCTGGGTGAGGGTGTTTCAATTCGGAACAGACATGGGTTGGAGTTTGCTTCCCAGTTATATCTTGATTTTGGATACGCGAAGGTGCCAATAGGAAGAATACAGTTCGAAGTAGTTCCGAGACCACCAGGAGCGGATCCACAAAAAACAAGGTAGATTATCAATTACGTAGAAAGCTAAATGCATTTTTAGTGCCCGTGAGAAGTTTGCAGTCAGTGGGTGTGCCAGAAAGACAACCAAGACAATCCAGAACAAACCTGTAAATTGCCAAAAACGTGGAGATGTGGTGATGTGGGAGAGATACCAAAGCCTTCACTTAAATACAGATTGGGTTTGCGTTCATTGTTGAATAATTTGTACAATTTAGTAAAATTTATACTGAATTATTTTTTTTGTAATAGTTGTGACTCAGAACAATTAGAAAATAACAGAAATTAGTATCGAGAATGTACAATTTATGTTGCAGGGTGGCATGGCAATAAATATGGAATTTGAGGGGTGGTTCGAGCCATGATGGTAGTTCGAGCTCAGTTCAAACTCTGATGGGAATAGAGAGTTGAAATAGTCGAGCATTCAACAACTATGTTATATTTTTAATCCATTTTTTAGTAAAATGTCTAGCTAGCCACGATAGATGTATGAAATGAAAAATGTGTTTTATATATCTAAGGTTGTTCGAAGGGAAATGTTCAACTTCCTTTGCGGCTCCTGCATTTTCAAAAACAATGCTGGACTATAAGGGGAGGGTCAACAATCGTATAAATTTTCTTAGCTCTTTAATTATTTCCGTGGCTAGGGACCTTATACTGATAAACATGAGTAAGGTTTGTTCAAAAACTAAGATGAACTTTTCCCTTCTTGATAACCTTATGAAAATACATATCCTGGGTGGGCGTTGCTAAATTAGTCACTTTAGTGCTTTTTCGATTTAAAGACAGACGCTAAAGATTGTTTTGGTGTCTTTACATTTTATATCAAGTAGTACGGGGGTTTAGCCGTGTGCTCTTGCTGGTAGATTATCATATCTTGCATGGGTATCCATGGTGCCGGGATATATTGGTTGCACATAGCCATTTGAATGCAGGCAAGTGTATTCCAGCCCTTGGATAGCTTTGCCGGCTTGGGTATCATGAAACTTTGGGTGGGTTTGATGTGTCCAGATAGTTTGATGCGTTGCTGGGTCGATCACAGGTTGGGATGTGCTCATTTAAACTGTAATTTAAATTGTAATCAGTTGGTAATGGGAGTTGTGGCAGTTTAGTTTGTGAAGTCCTTGGCTGGAGCTTCCTGTTCTGGTATGAACATGTTCCACATCTGGATAGAAGAGCTCTCTATTCATCTAAGACTGTTTCATTTTATGTTAAGTGAATTGGAAGATTCAAATGGCAAGATGTGGCAAGATGTGATTTGATTACTTTGGAATGATCTCCTTTCACTTATATATTGTTTGTTTGAGATCTTTCTTAGATTTGTTTGATTCTTACATATTTTTTTTAATTAGGCTCTCTTCGCATTAACGATGAGATCAGAGAGCCACATTTCAGAATTTGGTGTAGACACTGTCATCTTTAACAAGCATACTTATTATTTTCTGTTTAGTTCAAACAAGCATGCCAAAATTGGGAATGATGCAACCTTTGAGTAGAAGAATGACATAGCAAGAATTTTTTTATGGTATCTTTTGTATTCTGTGTCAGTCAAAAAAATGCGTATTATACCTAAATTGTGTTTATGCAGGTGTGCAGGCCATGTGCAATTACGGTGTGAGGGTAATGAACAATATGATTGGATTTAATACTTGATTTTTTTTTAATTGAAGCTCCATGTTGAACTGTAGGTACATATCATGGTAATGAACATTGTAGTACACTTTCACTAAGTTATTTGAACTGTACTGAATCAACCCATGCATGTCATGTGGTTAATATCTATAATTGGTTTTATTTCACTAAACCCAAATAAATAAAAAATAACCAAATGCGTATGTCTCTCAACTATTATCATCTGATTCATTAGTGTCATTTATTGAGGCATAAAATTTGTGTTGGATAATAGGTTTAATTCCACCCTTGCTTTATTTTTAACTATTGCGTAATTAGAACTACTGGACCATCAATCTTTCACCAAAACAAAACAAAAATAAAATTATTTACTTCGTATAATGTGGAGGATGCAAAGGCTTGCAAAGGAGTTGGGAGTGGCGGGGTATGATTCGGCACGAACAAGTCAAGTGACATGTATTTTCATTAGAATATGACCCACACCGTAACAACTACACAATCACAATTAATTTGATTCGAGATATGAGGGGAGAGAAGCAACGTTGGGAAATAAATTGTTGTTCGATGACTGATGTATGTCTTCAGACAATAGGTAGAGTTCTACACTGTATGTTCCATGTGTCGAAGGGAGAGAACGTCTTACACTTAATGTATGTAGGCTCGATAATGTAGGACAAATAAAATAAAATTAAAAACCCTGGTGCATTTCCTTAAATTAACATTAACTTTATTTCTTTGATAAACTTAAATTAACATTAACAATCCCTGTGATTAAGAATCGAGAGAAACCCCATACCACAACAAGTAATTTTTTTCTCTTTCTTTCTTTAATTCTTATAAGCATGGTGCTGATATAAAAATCTCTTATTTAATTTCTAATTTAGTTATGATCTTAGATGGTCCAATAGTCGTTATATATGCAATAACGGATAAGAAACTAAATTGCGGAAATTTTAATTTGTGATGTGGTGTGACAAAGGCGTGTCACACACACATCAAGAATTATCTATGCCTTAAGTATACGTCTATCATTTTTAGAGTAGATTAGCTTCGTTTTAACTAGGACATGTTCCATCGAATTAGAACGGACGGGGCGGGGCGAAACCCCGCCACTCCCAATTAACAATTACATTCTTATCATGTACGTTCTTTCCCATATATCCACAAAAAATAAAAACATTGCAGGAAACCATAATTCACAAATCATATTCGATTGCGCATAACAAGATAGACTGAGATGCACTGATTTTGGATTACAAAATTAATTAGAGATGTTATAATTCATCTAGACAAACAATGTGCAATCTCGGATAAGAAACTAAAATGCGACAATTTCAAATTACGGTTTAATGCTACAAAAGGGCGTCACACACAAGATAGACTGGGATGCATTTATTTTAACATCCAGAGAAAAATACAGGAAATCGTAATTCATAAATCATGTTTTCAATTGCATGACAAAATAGACCGGGATGCATTGATTTTAAATTATTAAATTAAATGGAGATGGAGATCATAATGGATTTGGACAAAAAATTAACAATGTCGGATAAGAAACTAATTTGGGGCAATTTTAAATTAGGTGTGGTGTGACGAAGGGGAGTTACACCAAATTAACAATTATCAATTGGATGATAGTAATTTGGTTCAGTTGTAGGTTGCATTGTTGTCTATTATTCATGTCTTAAACTATCCATTTTTATTTATAGCAGATTCGTTTCGTTTCAATTAAGACATGTTCGAGCAGATCTAAACGGTCGGGGCGGGGCAAAGCCCCGCCACTCCCAGTCAACAACTACTATTTTACCAGGTGCATTATCTCATCATTGTAGACTGTAGATGACTAATCTTAATACAAAAAGCAAACCAAATACTAATTGTGATCAAAATTTGATGATTACTTTTTTTTATTATATCTTAGAAGGGTATTAAATAGAGGTTACTGATAATAATCAATATTTTCTAATTTTATTGAATTACTTTCATTTTAATTACAAACAGGGGCGGGGCGAAGCCCCGCCACACCATAACAGGATCAATCACTCTACCCGGTGCGTAGCACGGGTTGCCGACTAGTTAGGAGTAAAACCTGTAATTATCCCAATCACTTTATCGTTCCTTTCATCGAGCACATAGAGGAAAAAACCCTCAGTCTACAATCCCCAGTTTCTCAACAACAATGGCGACTTCACTTACTCCACTGGTAAATTTATCTCTGTAGATTTCTTACCTTTCCATGTTTACCCTTGAGTTTCCATTAAGTTTTCACTGATAACACTTTTCATATTTTTCTGTTGTTTTTGCTTGCAGATGAACATTAGTTCTTCAACTGTTGTTACCAACAAGCTCAAGTTTCTGAACCCTAGTTCTTATAATGCTCTCAGATTAAAAAGTTTATCTTCTTCTTCGTCGGCGAGTTTCTCTGGTTCTCTGTTGCGCCTTACATCTTCATCTTCATTTCCTTCTATTCAGACAAGAAATAGTTTTGTTACGCGCGCTTCTTCTCAGGTTTGTGTTTTCATTTTCTCAAATTAGGTTTTTTTTTTTTTTTTGTTAATTTGAACAATTTCGATGCGTAGGGTTTTGATTTTTTTTTTCTTTTCTGTACTAAATTATTATGTTTTTGGTGGGATTACTACCTAGCGCCTGACCTACGCAATTTATATTATCCCCTTTGGTAATTCACTGTTCATCCCGGAATATTTCAGGAAGTGCCATTGCAATCAAAGGTTACACACAAAGTATATTTTGATATAGGAATTGGTAATCCTGTTGGTAAAGATGTTGGAAGGGTTGTCATTGGTTTGTTTGGTGATGATGTCCCACAAACTGTAGAGAATTTTCGGGCTCTTTGCACAGGTTTAATTTGCTGTTCAATCGTTTCTTTGTTTTGTGGTTTTATGTGTTAGTATGTTTGTGTTTGTTGGCCAAGTATTCGAATGAAATGAGTTCTCGAAACTGTTTATTTCTGTTTGTGGATTGGTTTGTTGACTATATTATGTCTTCACAGGTGAGAAGGGTTTTGGGTACAAGGGTTCAGCGTTCCACCGTGTTATTAAAGACTTCATGATTCAAGGAGGAGATTTTGATAAGGGAAATGTATCTATTCGATCCCTTTAAATCCTGATGTGTCAACCAGTATACTTGTATTATGTGCTGTGTTTTATATTGTTCTTGTAAATTGTCTGGTAATCGCTTGAACAAAGGTACTGCTCTCTGAGTCCAAAACACAAACTATCGATAAATCAAGAATAGAGATGGGCGTCAAACATGTAATTTAGTCTTAATAATTGATATTATGCAAACTGTTGCTAGAACAAACGTCAATGATAAATTTTCTGTGTTTATAATTTTACTGGCTTTATCTTTCACACCGTACTTGTACAAGCTGAAACCTGTTAGTTACATTCTAGGTTTTGTATGAAAATAGACATAGGAGGTTAAATCTGATAGACTGGTCTGCTTGTATATGCAATTCGTACTCTCTTTAGAACCAATTGTCTTGCACAATATTATGTGTCTGTATGGCTTAGGTTATTGGAACAATGTAACAGACTGATGGAAGTTTTTGATCCTTTGTCTCTGGTCGGTGCAAGTCAGTAAATGTAATCCCTGTAGCGTTTTAAAGTTTCTGCACGGCAATCCCTCCATTGGATACAATTTTTAATTCCTTCAATTGTAGGGTACTGGAGGTAAAAGCATCTATGGGCGCACATTTAAGGATGAGAACTTCAAGCGTAAGTTTGACTCAGATCTTTTTGGTTTTTAGAGCTAAACAAGCAAATATGTTGTACATAGTAGACTGCACACTATCTGTCTAATATTCACTCATATAGTTGTCAAATTTTGCAGTGGCTCATGTTGGACCAGGAGTTGTTAGTATGGCCAATGCAGGACCCAACACCAACGGAAGCCAGTTTTTCATTTGCACCGTCAAGGTAATGACCAGTGCATATCTCATTGAATCTTATCGTTTCTTGTCGTTGGAATGGCTGTTGTAATTGTTCTTAGAGATTTACGCTCCAAAGCGTTAGCAACCTGATTTGATAACTGAAATGGTCAATACGTAATGATTCTGTATATAACTATTTTTATGAACCTTGTCCCCAGTGACTTAGCTATGTTTGATATCTTAATAGATGCCTAATAGTATAAGAGCATCTCCAACAGTGGGTGGATGTCTTATTTTTTTATGACACATAGGATATAAGACCCTCATTTCACAAAAATCAATCTCCAGTAGTGGGGTCTTATAAATTAGGGTGATGACATGTCCAAACAAAAGGTCTTAGAGAAAGTCTTATTTAGACTTTCTGTAAGACCTCCATGTCATCACTTTAACTAATTTTCATATTTAAAATTTTGTTTAAAAATAAGATAAACCAATTGGAAAAAAGGAAATCAATTTATTTTGTTAGTTAGTTATATCTATATAACAAAAATTAAGTTTAAAACCTTATACTATTGGAGATGATTTATGGGTCTAAAAGTCTTAACATATAAACCCTCATGAATGAAGGTCTAAATAAGACCTCCACATAAGATTTTTAGCACCCCCTGTTGGAGATGCTCTAAGCATATTTAATCTTAGGTTATACACTGTGTTCCTGTTGTCTGATTGAAGAAATACTACGTTAACATGTGATTCCTCTGGGTAAGCACTATTGGCTGTTTAGAAAATGTCGAGCTGTAGCTGTAATCCAGTGCTGTATATAACAACAGCGGGATAGCCAGCGTCCACCAAGTCTTATGGATATTTTCCTCTTACCTAGGTTATGCCACTTATATCATGAATCCTGAGTGCTTTAGAAGGCTGAATGGGAATAGGTCATAACACATAGCAACACTAATGTGTTATGCATCCTCACTTCCTCAGTTCCTGATTGGACATTTAAAACGTGGGTTTAGAATGGTGCAAGGAAATGGGTCATTGCACGTGATGATAAAAACCCTTGGTTTCACTTCCCAGACTTCGAGCAGATAACCCAATGCCCTTGCTGAGGGACCTGACCAGCACTTGGAAATAAACAGCCTATTTCTTGTTATTACTAGACAGTCTACACTAGTAACATATATAGGCACAAGTCAGCAAAGGAGATATGTATTGTTCGAGTAAGCAAAGAACTTCCACCACTCCATATCATTACCTCTTTACTTCTTGAAAGGGAGAACATCTACATATAGTGAGTACGAGTTTTGTACTTAATCAAAGATTTATGTGAAATGCTATGATGTTAAAATTTGGTTGTTTGCACCGATGGATGCAGACTCCGTGGTTGGATCAGAGGCATGTGGTGTTTGGGCAAGTGTTGGAGGGGATGGACATTGTAAAGATGATTGAAGCCTCAGAGTGCGACAGAGGTGATCGTCCCAAAAAGAAAGTGACCATCAATGAATGTGGTGAGCTTCCAATTGTGGCCTAAAAAGTTTAAACGATCAATCCGGTCACTCTCACACATTATTTCGTTTAGACTTAATTTCTATTATCTGTTGCATTGCGGAAGGAAAAGGCTTTTACCTTTGTCTTCTGGAGAGAGCATTTTGTTTGTGATGACTTGATAGTAATCCTACTGTCAGTAATAGAGAAATCTGATGTTTATGATATTGGCATATTGCACTCTTATTTTTCAAGCTGTAAAGATACTTGAAATTATGTGGTATTGTCCTGCCTCACTTGCATGTTGACGTTGTAAGCAGGCTGTGCATAGTGCATCCGCCGGCACTACCTACAAACTATGAAGGCGACAAACATACTTCTCTCTCTCTCCATTCAATAGTGTGATTCTGCAAGGATCTTCTCATAATATGGGATTAAGACATTTTCATGGTCCACATGAACTCGCTAAACCTAACATAACGGACACACTTGACCTAAATCCAAATCATTCCAAAAGGTATATTCTTTCTGCTTCTAATGCAGTAGGAAACGACACTTTAGTGATAGTTTTTTTATCATCTCGTAAGAGAGATTGTGTCCTCTATAAATTTGTCAATTAAGTGTCAATCAAATTTTCACTATCAGGGATCAGTTGGCTATAAGAACAAGTATTATGGTGAAAGAATTTCGTTTTCCAACATTCACGATAACTCACCGATCGAAAGGTTAATTGGGTTAACACAAAACTCAATGCGCTCACTCTAAGCCGTTGGATCGTTTTTCGCATCAATCAACGGCCAACAATAAAAATTTCCGATGCTTTTAACTCTGAAGTGTTCTTCCGCAAATGACACTCTCCTCCACCCAGTTAGTTAGTACAACGGCCCTCCAATTTAATTTAATACTGTACGTATCATTTGTATCTGGGATAGTTGGGAAGGGACTTGGATTCTCCGCGAGAATGTTATCTCCTTTTGGTTTAAAGTTTAAACAAAAGAAAATCGAATCGAAAGGCATGGTTTGTCAAATGTAAAGTGGTGGGGCAACAGAATCAACTGACCAAATATAGTGGTTGGATTCGGATGCTCTTTTCAGCCAAATTGGGGTCTATAAAGTTTCTCCATCGGGGTTCACACAGCTAACAACAACTGTATGAGGGAGGACACGTGATTCTGTTAATTAACAGAGTCAGTAAAGAGCTCTAGGACAGATCTTCCACAACTTGGTGTCTGTGGGGGCTAAAATATCAGATTGCCCCATCTTAGCTGCAAAGAACACAGATCTCTGCAGACAGACAAACCCAACTTGAAGCTGTAATTGAATATAAAAAGACGGCAATTTTTGTCAAGCTTTTGGAATGGGAGAAAAGGATGTGTCATGTGGTTTAGTTCGATGTCTATGTAGATTTTTTTTTTTTTTTTGAGGAGAAAGGTTAAGATCATTCGTTAAAAAGGAAAAAAGAATACAAGATGAGAAGTGTTGAATCTATATAGCGTTTCCTATGGAATAGAAACCACTACACCCACGTCGTTTCGAGTAAGATGTTCTAACGATATAGAGAATACAAGAACCAAAGGAAACAAGCAAGCAAACGATTCGACAAACAAAAGATTTCACTATTCCTTGAACAAAACCTTACAAAGTGTTTACCTCACAAGAACAGTCACTCAAAGCTCTCTTACAATAAGAACCCTAGCAGCCCTCTTCTTCTCTCAAACAAGACGGTTCTCTTGAAGAAGATGATGCCTATACCTCTGACCCCAGGGTCCTTTTATAGGCTACATGTGGATGACCCAAGTTTATTAATACCTAATGGGCTTGATACATACTAGTCTAGGTCTATCTAGTTGGGCTTGGGTCTAGACATTTTGGGTGATCAAGAGATAAGGAATGGCAATTGTGTTAATAAGTGGTTAAAAGGGCATATGGCCACCCAAGGGTAAAAGGGATTCTCTATAAATAGGACTCTAAAGATATCACAAAGGAGGACTTTTTGGAGGGAGAAAGGAAAGATTACATATTTGGAGAGAGAATAAGAGTGAAATGAGATAAAATCAGTGCTACTTCTGTGACTCGGATCGGATTGAGAATTGTACCCTATTTACATTGGCGACCACACCGGGAGACCGATTTCGAGTCCAGCGGAATGCAATCAGCGTTAGAAGCTATGAGCGCGCCCCAAAGGAAAGCAGAGTGAGTCCCCATTTCGGGCGAAGATTTTGTTCTAATAGAGCACGAGCCAGCGGACAACGACTCAGATGATGCACAAAGGATTGAAAAGGTATCTGTTGGGATCGTGGACGCACCAGGCGCGTCGACTCAGGAAGGCGAAGGGATCGCACCATTTGTTGCCAGCAACCCAAAGGACACAAGCTTGGAGGAGATGCGGCAAGAATTCGCGACTCAGGCGAAAAAACAACAA
>JAJJMA010201164.1:82400-118682 GCA_023529015.1 Papaver nudicaule | reverse complement strand
ATTTCTTGCTCCAAATCTAAAGGAGTAGACAGTGATGGCGCTGAGGATAAAGTTACAAAATAGCCGCGTAGGCGAAATGCCATCGAAAATCACTTAAAGCAGAACAACAAACAAACACAAACACACGAGAAAAATGGAATGAGAAAGATAATAGAACACATTTATAGACATCCTCAAAAGTTAACAGTCCGGGGGTACATTTATTGCGACACGAGAATCGAAAAGACGACTCCCTTGACTAAAAACATCCCTTCTAGACACTTCGACCCCGAAACATACGAAACAAAACAAAGGCATGGGCTAATGATGCATTTATTACGCGCAAAGCCCGAGAACTGTCATATAAATTCAAAGTAGAAAACACCCGACGTGCCCTACAGCTTCGAAGGCGCTCCAAGAAAACTTCATCAGGCTCGCGCCCTGATAATCTCACTCTGTCCACTAGGGAGCTCACTTCAGCAAACTCCAGACAAGAGTCGTCTGACAACTTCCCAAAGTAGGTAACTATTACAGACAACACAAAGCTCGCCCTTCGCAAACGTTGAATCTCATTCCCAACCTTCTCACGAGATAGCGCCATATACACAACTATCTGCAGCTTAAAACAAGAGAATGCAAACAAAATATACATATCCCAACTATTTATACAGAATCCATCGTTAAATACGAGCAATAAATATCCAAACACGAAAACCAATATTTTAAAGTCAAAGACAATAATATCCTCACTTGATAAAAAAAAAAAAGGGGAGGAGGAAATTCTCATACAACTCAGTCTCTAAAAAAAAAAGGGGGGGGGGGGGGGGAAAGAATTCATATTTCGGCCTCCAAATCAGCCAACTCCTTTTGCTTCATCTCCAGCTCTTGATCCACCTGCGCGGCCTCTTGCTCTAACTCTCCAAGAGCATCGGTAACACTACTGAACTCCTGGGCGATCCTCTGCCGTTCCACGGTTTTAGTCTCAACCTCAGTAGTCAACCGCCCCTTTTTCTGAATCAACTGCTCAATCCTAGCAGATAACTTTGAGGCTCTGGGGTCAGGTTTAGTTTTCACCTTCCTCAACAGCTCTCGTAGCCAAGCAATATTGAATTGCATATACTCTGCAACGGAAATCTCTCTCCCATTTTGTCATCCGATTCTCAGAAGGAGGGTCCTGCTCGGCGCCATAAAGACCGGCCGCTGCCACTAGTAGATCACGGACCATTTTCACTTGCACTGACGCGCCGAGACTGGCTGCCATGCCCGAGGGTACGATGTGACCATGATGTCTCAGAATTTTAGTATAAATACCTGCGTGCACAGAAGGAACCCAAAACCCGTGAACGAGTTCAAAAGCCTCGTTCTCAAAACCAATATCCGCCCGATCGAAAGCTCGTTCGAATAAAGGGAGAACAGTGGCGTTGCGAGCCGTCTTAACAGAAGAAGATCGGGATGGGTCAACAGCTGGAGAACGTTTCACATTAGCGGCAGGTGAACCTAATATCCCCGAGGCCGAAGGGCGATTAACAATTTTGTCATTTCTAGGAGGCAAAGAATTCCCCAGGCGTTTCTCACTACTCGCGCTGTCAGTTTCCTTGTTCACACGTTGTTTCCCCATATCCTTCTCCTATCAAAAATAAACAAGGATAATAGTAAGTTTCCTGTCAAAAAAAAAAGAGAGGGAGCGGATAAAAGAATTAGCACAACTTACCTGCTCAATGGGCGCTGAGGTTGTCTCCTCGTCAACGTCGGTATCCCCTGCTTGCTCGTCAGAGTAATCCTCGTCAAAAGAACCTAGGACAAAACATACACAAGTTGAAATTCTCTCCTAACTCATCAAAGAACGAAACAGATACTAGAGCCTTTATATAGAGTAAATGCGCTCCACGTGTAAAATTTAAATGCATACCTGGATCAGACAGTACAAAGTCAGAAGAAGGGCCCACTTGATGTTCTCTCCCTGATTTTGATGAGCTGAAAGACTCCAAAATGGCAGTCGGGGAATCCAAGGATTTAGCATGACCGCGCCTTACAGAACAGACCAAAGGATGTGTGCGCGTTATATTCATAACATCACCCGGTTTAGGACCGGAGCTCCGATTACGACGTTCAAATTCCCGAACAAACTCAGGGTTGCTCGAACGAGTAGGAGTTTGCACGGACGCGGCACGTTTCCTTTTTGAGGAGGCCAATGGGCGCGCCTGTTTAGTACAAGACTTGTTAGAAGGAGAAGATATGCACCGAGGAATGGGGACTATGCCCGCTTCCCAGTTTCGTTTATCAATCAGGGTCTTCTCACGCCACTCACGCTCGGGCATGTTAAACCATTCCTCCAGAGACCGCTTACGCGGTCCTGGATCATGAGCGCCATCAGGCTACGGGCAAGCAGAAATTTGAGTAAAACAAAATATCTGGGAAATACAAACACAAACTACCAAATCGATATGCCAAAGGAATAGCCACTTACCAGGCTGTCTCTATCCAGCACGGTGCCTGGCGCTGAAGGGGATGGTTTGGGGACTCGAGTTGCCCGCGACCGTCCTTGACCGCCAGCAGGTTTTGGGGAGGAATGGGGGGCTCTCTTCCTTGGTTTGGGTTTTATAGCCGCGTCGGGATCCAAAGGAAAGGAACCCCAAGCGGTCTCAGAAGAAATCCGAGCACGACCTTTGTTCCCAGGAACTAACCTCAGAGGTTCCGCTACACGCTTATCAAGTACGAACCGACCTGTATAGTGCATCTCGCAAAGCTCATCCTTATTCGGCGCCGGATAGACAACACGAGCGGTAACCAGAAAGTTCATCACACGAGTTAAAAGCTCGTTCCAGTAGTCTTCCCAATAAGTCGAGACACGAAGGTTCTGGCGAGAAGGTTTTGGATAACGAATGGTAAAAGGGAGCGGACGGCAGCGAAGGGCGCCTCCCTCAGAATAGATAAATCTATCGTAACAAACCTCGATCGAGGCGTCATTCAGAATAAGAAGAGGCAAGGGTGGTGGAGGAACCCCCTGGTCAAAACCTGACTGGCGGACAACTCGATCGAAATTGTAAGCCTCAATAGAAAACGCGCCCCCACAAAATCCAGGGAGATAACCAGAAGTAACCGACAAAATGAAGTCCACTTCACTCCCCTGCCTCACCCTTCGAGAGTCAAGGATTTCCTCCTCATGTGAGTAAAAGGTGTAAGGAGTAGGCCCGACACGACCATCGGTATATGGTGAAAAGCAAAACTTAGCCTCGATATCCATATGATGCGAGATACCGTCAAGAGATTTGGGCGACTTTCGTTTAAAAAGACGGGCACGAGGGTAAGAATACTCTACAGAATCCTGATAAGTTTCACCATTCTCGTCGACCCGTTCCTCGACGCCTTGAAGAGTAAGTATTGGCTCCGGCGGACTAAACCCTGGGAATCGATCCCAAGACCACATCTGAAGGAAACTTGCAGGCACAAAGGTCTCAACTGTATGCATATAGGCGGCCCTCTGGATATCGATTACGAGCAAGTCTAAGTGGCGATAGAGTCCGCCTAGGAACATGGGAGCCAGAGGGAAGGACACACCACGCGCCATTAAGACGGCCATGGGCATAAGCTCCTCCTTGATCGTGTCCCCTGGGCTGAATTCAAAGACATCATGACTCAACCAGAAGAGGAGAAACGCTGCTAGTTGCGCTTGTTCCGAGTCCTCGCCATAATCTGGACATCTAAGTTGACCGTCCACCATTTTCGGCGCCCAATATTTCACGAATAGCGGATAAGAAGAGCGCCTCCTTTTCGACTTATTTGAAGTAGTCGCTTCACCACCACCATCACCTAGGAAGTACAAAGGGAGTTTAGTCGCAAGAAATAAACATTCCTAAGGCATGACAGAAGTAGAAAAACGAGTTTTAAAAGAAAATTCAATAAATATATATATACCTCGAGCACCTTCACGTTCCTCGCCTCCTTCCACGTCGTCGTCCTGAGCACATTCAAGTTCCTTACCCTTTTCTGGGTTCTCACCGGCCCCCTCGGCTGGGACATCTCTAGCGAGCTCTTTAGACTTCTTCAGGATAGCTACCAGATCCCAATCTTTCTCACGCATACACCCTGCAACAGCGGATTGATGCCAATAGCAAGTACCATGAACGGGCAACAAAGTATAGGCAATCACGTCCTCAAGAGTAATGGTTGTCTCACCCCAAGCAAAAAGAAAAGTATGAAACAGGGAAATCCAGCGCGTGACCAGCTTAGTCAGATCGATACTGCTGCGATTACAAGAACGACATTTAGACGCTCTAATAGCGTCGAGAACACCGATTTTCCCTAATGTGCGGGCATGTGACTCGTGGCCCTCGATAAAATCGACCCAAGGCGACCAACCATCCTGAGGTTTCGCCGTGGATTTGTAAACAATGTCGGGAAGCTCGTAATCGCCTCTATTTATGGCTAGTCGGGGGATTTGCTCGTAGGGAGGGAAAAACCATTCAGTATTGTCCGGCTTTAACAACCACTCCGGGTCGGCTGGAGACTCCGGCGGTAGACGATGCAGAAGGCGCTGGTTGAAGAAATCATCTGGATAGTCGCCGCCAGGAAGAGGAACAAAGGCGATCTGAAGCGCAACGCTTTGCACAAAAAGATCCTTAGAAAATAAGCCATCCTCCCGGTCAGCGGGGGGAAAGACATCAAAATTAGGGGTAGGAGCGCCCTCTCCCTCTGGCGCCGTCTCAGGGTTAGCCTCCTCCTCGTAATTAGGAGCGAGTGTATCGGCTTGCAATGGCTCGTCCTGATCTCTCATAGCAATAAGAGAAGGGGGAAAGAATTTCGACTAAGGAAGATTGACCAGAGAGAACAGGAGGTAAAAGAGTATTTATATGACAAAGGAAAGAGTAACCGCTCGCCACATAGGCCACGACCTCAACAGACCTGAAACGTACGCAGCCACGTAGGCCACTATTTCGGCAGTTATGGAAATGAGCGTGGGCGACGGCTAGGGGACTTGGGTATCCATGGGTGACGGTCGACCCGGCATGCTCTGCCCGCCCGAACCGTCAGGGGACTAATGTGGATGACCCAAGTTTATTAATACCTAATGGGCTTGATACATACTAGTCTAGGTCTATCTAGTTGGGCTTGGGTCTAGACATTTTGGGTGATCAAGAGATAAGGAATGGCAATTGTGTTAATAAGTGGTTAAAAGGGCATATGGCCACCCAAGGGTAAAAGGGATTCTCTATAAATAGGACTCTAAAGAGATCACAAAGGAGGACTTTTTGGAGGGAGAAAGGAAAGATTACATATTTGGAGAGAGAATAAGAGTGAAATGAGATAAAATCAGTGCTACTTCTGTGACTCGGATCGGATTGAGAATTGTACCCTATTTACATTACACAACCTTGTTCCCCAAGTACCCAGGATTTCCTAATCCTAGAAGTCCTATACTAGGAAACACCTAACTTAGGAAACACACCAAGTATTGCACCGACCATATATTCTAGAATCCTCTAGAACATTCACGGCACAATACCTATCAATCACCACCTTTTGTGACGTGAACAAAACCAGCTGCCATTTCCTTACTTCTTCACTTTGACGTACTAAAATCTTCTTTTGTCTCACCCTTATTCAGGGTCGCTCTTCTTAAGAGCTCTCAATTATCTATGTAGATAACTAAGCCATGTCCGACATGGACACAATCACTGGCACCCTCCGTTGAGTTGTCTTGAACCTCTGTCTAGAAGCACCACCTAAGCCTAACCCCCTCTTTGTTGCCTTAGCACCACCGGAGAAAATATTCTTCAAGGATCTTCTAGCACCACCGCAAACAACTCTTCCAAGTAACTTATACAAGCTCCTGCATCGACTTGCCATCAAGATTACATTATTGCCATGAAATACACTCATTACTCCATTTTTAGTAGAGTATCTCATTCCAAGCGATTCTAAAGTAGTTAAACTAATTAGATTCCACTTCATCTCCGGCACATGTCTAACATTTGTGATTGTTTGAACTGAGCCATCAAACAATTCCAGGCGGACTTCACCAACTCCATAAACCAGCAATCTAGAGCCATCCCCCATGTAGACAAACCCGCTATAATCTTCGTAACTGCTGTATAATGAACGATTATTGCAAATATGCACAGCGGCACCACAGTCTAAAACCCATCCTCCCTGACCTATAAGGTTTGCAGGCGTCAGTAGAACCTCATCACGATAACCACCTTCTGATAGCATCGCTACAGCTGCAGTATATTTAGGAAAATTAGCCGAATCATTTCCTAAACCATCATTCTTCCTAGGACAATCCCTAGCACAATGCCCTGGTTGCCGACACTTGTAACAATCACCTTTGAACACTGTTCTTTTTCCTCTATTGTTACCAGTTCTCCTCCCATCAGCTACAAACGCACCTTCAACATTATTACTGACTCGATCTCTCTTCCGCATCATCTCTTCCGCAACTAAAGCATTACAGACTTCTAATGTAGTAAACGACGATCGACTCATAAAATTTTGAGACAACGTTTTATATGACTCCGGAAGTGTCCAGATCAATTGTAGGGCTTTGTCTTGATCATTCATGTTCTCACCAACAGCTTCAAGTTTTGATATCAATGAATCAAAGGCAGAAATATGATCCATTACCGGAGTATTCTCTTTCATCCTCATATCATGTAAAAGACCTTTGATAAAGATCTTATTAGTCATAGTCTTAGACATGAACAAACTTTCAAGAGACTGCCATAACTGTTTTGCTGATGTAGCATCCTTGACCGCAGCATGACCTTGTACCTTCCTTGTAAGATGAAGACGAATTTCCGACAAACACTTTTTATCCATCTTTCTCCATGCATCACTAATATCTTCAACACTTTCTATCTCATCAGAATCTTTCTTTTTCTGTTCCTTCATCTTTGGACCTTTTAGGGCCTCATCTAAATCCAACACAACAAGATAGTCTTTCATACTCATCTGCCATAGACTGAAATCAGAGATCCCATCGAACTTCTCCATACGATATGATTTTAATTCACCATATTTTTCCATCGTAGCAACTCCTTCTCGACTATCCACGCTCACCGCACCAATTGTTGAATCTATATAGTGTTTCCTATGGAATAGAAACCACTACACCCACGTCGTTTCGAGTAAGATGTTCTAACGATATAGAGAACACAAGAACCAAAGGAAACAAGCAAGCAAACGATTCGACAAACAAAAGATTTCACTATTCCTTGAACAAACCCTTACAAAGTGTTTACCTCACAAGAACAGTCACTCAAAGCTCTCTTACAATAAGAACCCTAGCAGCCCTCTTCTTCTCTCAAACAAGACGGTTCTCTTGAAGAAGATGATGCCTATACCTCTGACCCCAAGGGTCCTTTTATAGGCTACACAACCTTGTTCCCCAAGTACCCAGGATTTCCTAATCCTAGAAGTCCTATACTAGGAAACACCTAACTTAGGAAACACACCAAGTATTGCACCGACCATATATTCTAGAATCCTCTAGAACATTCACGGCACAATACCTATCAAGAAGCGCCGAAGCCAGTCTAAGAGGAGGTAAACAAGCAGCTCCAACAACAAAAAGAAACGACAAACCCCTAGAGACAAAGCCTAGGAAAAACACCCAAAAAACCTACGAAGGAAATAAGAAAAAATACAATAAAATCATCCTTCTACTCGATCACTTCTAGGTCGTGGCACAACAAAAGAGTTACCTCACTTCTTGGCTTGAGACCTACAACCTCTCCCGAAATTCTTGCCGTCTTCTTTAGCAATTTTAGGATTTCCATCCCATTGTAATCTATAAAGTTCTCTTTCTTTCTTCTTAGCGTATTGGTCTTCAATAGACATACTCATATTTCTTTCAAAATCCCTTTCGCCTAGTTTTTCGCTACCTTCATCTAACTCTTCAATTTGAAATCTGTTTTTGGAAGGGGTAATGGCACCACTCAATTCTTTCCTTCTATCAATTGGGAAGCGACTAGATGATTGATATGGAAAATCACTAAGCATGATGAATGGGTTCTTTTTGGGAGATGGAGCCTTTTTGGCGCAAATCTTCTTACTTTAGCTTTTTGGCGCAAAATGTCTATGTAGATTTTGCGTATCCGGGGTCGATTGAACGTATTTAGTAAATTGGGGGATTCGGAAAATATCAAAGAAATGCGGTATTTTTTGGGATTGTAAGAATGTAATCAATTATATTTGAGGTGCAACAGTTAATATGTCTTGGAGGGCAAAGGAGGTGATTGAAGATGCAAAGAAGTTTTTTTTTTTTTTTTTTTTTTTTTTTTTTTTTATCACAATTTTTTTGTATGTACAAAGAAATAGCATTTTTTTTTTTGACAATAAGAAGGGTTAAGCTTTATTAGAAGGTAACAAAAAGAAAACTGAGTCCAATTTCAAGCCCAGAGCAATACAACCTGATATTACATCTCACAGAGAACCCTTAGAGCAAGCACTATGGTGCTCTAAATGTGGGGAAATTCCCCACAATGTAGACAAGACATGGAGGCCAAAAAACCCAAGCACTATGATCCATGTCTACATTTTCGCGGTTTCTTAGAAACCCCCAAAAAGATGCTCGCGGTTTCTTAGTAGCCGCGGGACCCGAGATATCCATAAAAATCTGAAATATCAGTTTAAAATAGGGTTTTGATAATAAATGTGGGGAATTTCATACGGTTTCTTAGTAGCCGCAAAAGTAAAATGCGGTTTCTTAGAAACCGTGAGCTGCGGTTTCTAAGAAACCGATGAGTAAGCCATGTCTACACGGGGGTACAAATTTGTTCCCCCATGTAGCCAAGAATAAGCCTTTTCCCCACAATGTGAGGAAATTCCCCACATGTGGGGATTTATGGGCACCATAGTGCTTGCTCTTATACTAGAAACTAAACTGAAACTATCACTGAAACTAGTTACAGCTATAAGACATAACCGCCTCCCAGTTTGTGAATAAATCCCCGAAAGAAATCCTGTGGAACCATCAAAAATTGATCCCCATCTCTACACCACCCGCTTTACTTCATTTATAATGTCATCTTTATTCTTTTTTCTCAGTTTTGCCATAGATCTTCTGTTTTTTTCGGTTCATAGTACCCAAAGAATAGTGAAGGGGAGTAGAGGCCACACCTTGTTAGCTATCCCTTTCTTCTTCTGGCTTGCCCATTCTCTGAATTGATCATTTAGAGTTGCTTTATGAGTCCATGTAGAGTCCATTCTGGTGGAGAAGTAATCCCAAATGTCTTTAGAGAAACTGCAGTGCAAGAGAAAATGATTGACATCCTCCATCTGAGAGTTGCAAAGGCCGCACTGAGTGTATTGAAATAGCATCTCCAATATTGATAAGTTGTCTAAGTATGCTAGAAAGCGTAGAGTCAATAATGTCGATGAAGGTGTTGTAAAAAAAAAATTCTAAAAGGATGAGAAACCTCGAATAATTGGGGCTGGCCTAACTAAATGGGGGCTTTTTACCTAAAAGCTAAAATATGAGTAAATCAAATTTCCCTTAGCCTAATAGTTTCATTAATGACAGAATTACCCTTATTAGGTAGACTTAACAAATAGATAGTTTAGGTGATTAGAGTTATTATATTAGAGGAAGGATCCACTCACACTATCTTACAATTTTGATGTCGTTTTTTTTCTCTCGGTACAACCCAAACGTAATCTGATTTGAAGCTAATATTTTGGGTATATGTTCCTCTTACTATGCTCTACATTCCTACCAGCATTGAACACATTTCGAGACGTATAACTTCACCAGTTACTACTTCGAAATTAACTGTTGAAAATCAATGAACTTTCAACGATTGAAAATTGAGATTGGTAGATACTGAGGTTTCGTATTTCGAAATGTACTCATTTTCGGTAGCAAAGTAGAGCTTAATAAGAAGAAAACATACCCAAAATATTAACTTCAAATCCAATGTCGTTTGGGTTTTACGAAGAAAAAAAAACAACATCGAAATTATAAGATAATGTGAGATTAAGAGTGTGTGTGGATCCTCCCTTATTATGATTACGATTAAAGATATAGAGTTAGAACTATTGGTGTACGTACTGCATTTCTTGTCTCGGTATATGTTTTCAAGTTACTTGATTAATTTTCTAAATTTTGTAATTTGTGCAATGCAGACATGGGAAAGTAAGGAGGAGGCAAAATAGTGGTAGTTCAGAACAACCAAGTGACTAAAACCAAGTTTCAGTTGTTGTGCTAGCAGGGCCGCAAGTATGTAAGTCACAAGGCAAAAGAATAGTATGAGCCGAAAACGTCGAGAGTGTACAAGACTATCTCAAAGAAGTCTGATTGCGCATTCAATATTGTATTTTATAAGAACAAATATGACGATAAGTGGAAATTGACGAGAGTTATTTGTGGCTGGCACAACTATATGGATCCCGAAACTCTTGTTGGATATGCTTATGCTGCAAGGTTGAAAATCAATATTTGTTTGATTTTCATATACTACTCAATTTTCACAAAAAGATGAATGATGTTGGTCAAAGCTCTGTAACTTCTAACCAAACATGAAAAACTCAATTGATCAACAGTGGTGATACAAAAGAGTTTGAGGAAAAGCCAATATTCATGAACAACAGTTATAGGGAGTCCACGTTGGGTGTGAATCAATTGATTTCTAACAAGCACAAGAAAGGATTGCGATTTTCAGGACAATTTTTTATTGTATGTGGAAGAGGGACATGCACTACTGCATTCAATCTTTCTCCAGATGGTACACTTGCTCATACAGTGATTGATGCTCATTTAATGATCAAAAATTGTGATGAAGGAGAGCTTGAGAAAAATCCAGTGATCATGCCCACATCTTGGGTATCCCAGTATTCAAGGATGAAACTACGTCTACCAGTGTTGGGTGTGGAACTCATGGTTATGACAAAGCAGAAAATTGAATTGTTATCCTATAAGACAAATTTTTTGTTGTAGTAAGCTACAAGGAAGGATATGAATCAATTTCTCTTTAAGAAGATGTTGCACTTGTTAGCAAAGTTATTGGTGCTCAGGAAAACACCACTCATACCTTAACATTTAGATTTTGTTTAAACATTAGTAGAAACGGATGTGTTTGATCATTTAAATTATTATTAACATGTATTTTGTTTTAATATTTTTACTGCTTTATTGTGTATGGAATGATATGATTTCAATTTGAATATAAGTGAATTGGATTATATTTTTTTGTTTGGTTGCTAGTTTGTTTATGAGTTTTAATTTTAGTTAAGAATGTTTAAAGTCGCCGTGGTGGAGATGAAAAAGGATGACGACATCGGACAGTTGACACTAAGTCATCATGGTTTTGATTCAAAGACATGACAACAATTCCTGAAATACAAAAGAATTGTCATGGTTTTGATTCTAGACCATGACGATTTTACCCAAATTAGAGACAAAATGAGTATTTTATCTTTGCCCCTAGTTTTCATGGTTTAGTATACACAACATGAGGACAATTGACACTAAATCTTCATGTTCGGTGAAACGACCATGAAGACTTCAGTACTCCTTTTGCAGGATGTACTAATTTATTCCATAAAGTCGTCAGATGAATACTACCTTGACGACTTTTGTATCAATTTTCTGAAATAATGTCTTAATAATGTAGACTTTGTAATGTAAACTTAATGCGCCAATCACACAATTCCATCCATTGCTAATGTAATCCAAGAAACTAAGTTTTTTAACTAACAATTTTGATAAAGTAATAACCTCAAACAAGTAGAAAATTTCATATCCTGATATATATATAACCTAAAGAAAGTAGAAAATCCATGAACCAAACGCATAAACTGAAAGTTCATAGATCAATAAACGACCACTTCATGTTACTCTAAATTGATGGTTTCTGCGTTTAACCCCTTGCCAGTATGAACATAAACAGGAATCCACAGGGACATAGTCACAAACTCTTCTTCGTTGAAGATTTCGAACATTTGTTGCTGCAAAGTTTGGAACTTTGGGTAATGCAAAACAAAAATTCTTCTTCTTCTTCTTGTGGGACTTCGATCTTCATCTGAAACATCAACATTGTCAGGGTCTGACACAAATTGAACTACAGAATCCGACGAAGGAGTGGGCTCCTAAGACTTCTGTCCACCACCACCTCCTCCATTTGATGAAGAACTACTGACCCTTCAAATGACTGTTGACATTTTTGTCATCACATATCTTGTTAACAACAACTTCAAGTATGACTTCAGAAGAACAGACTGGGTTGCAATATCTACCATATAGAAGAAGAAAAACAATTGTGTAATTGGAAGAACTAGACAAAGAGAATTTAGTAGAAATCTTAGTATGAAAATGAAATATGAAATTCACTTATCTATAAACGACATAACAAGTATCGTTCGATAAAATGTAGATGGTTAGCCCCATATTCCCATAGTGGCTGACACCATTCGGCATGGTGTGTATTAGAAGAGGCCTAATTGCAAATCAAAGGACGAAAGCGTCTGCTGTCAACTACTGTAATGGTGTTGTTTTAGCCGCCGTTAATAAAACCGGGCCCACTAAAATGGCGCGTTGTAAACTTTGCTACAAGAAGAAACAGCTTGGGACAAAGAAGCAGTGTCATGAGACCCATCACCATCACCACCACTATTCTACTTTACTTTTCTTATTTTACTTACCAAGCGAAGTCAGCTCAAAAACATGCCTGGTCACATTCTCTCGTGACTCTGTGCCAATGACTTGTCGGTAGCTTAACCTCTCCAGTTTTCCAAGAGACACCTCCACCATGCTTAGAAAAATGAAAATTCCAGGGTTGAAAACCAATCGTGCTTGAAAAGCACACAGATTCTCTCGTCAAAAAGTATAAATAAACAAAGAAAGAATCAAGTGAAATATCTCCTAACAAATTGGACTTTACGCCCCCAAATCTTCAACAGAATCAAACTTTTGTCAATGACAGATCTAATCATCCTACTGTGGAGAAATTGGAGAATAGTCGCAGTATCTAACTAATGAGCCATTTTAACCATCGAAAATAATATCTTGGGATCAATTCGACACTCCCCCCAGCCCGGCTGTGTCACATTTTAACTGTTTTTCATTCGGGAAGCAAAATTCTCAAAGCCATATTCTGACAAATTCTTACATGAGTTGGTGTGTAGTAGATCTTTTGACCGTATGATTACTGTTGAGATTTGGCGTATGGCAAAAATGTTTGCTTGAGCATTGTTACATGAAACCGAAATTGCTTATATGATACAGTATCTACAATGAGTTTTTCCTCTGCCTTTAAAATGAACAATAAGGAAAAATTCAGACAGACTAAAAGAAATTCTATTTCTACAATGTAAATTTACATTTACATGAATTAAACATGGAAGTCAACAAGTGCGAAGAAGCTAACCATGAAAATATTTACACATTCAGTAATAATCCAGATAGCTAATGTTGGTTTTGGCTTATCTTGACCAAAAGAGATTACCAAGTGAGAATCTCCCTTGTTCTTGGGGAGGTGATTTCAAAAGACTATCCTCTTTGACACGTATAATTTTATGGCCGATCTCGCACCTAACGGCCTCTATTGTTTCTCTGTTGACCTCATTCCCTGATGCATCCGTAACATAGAACATGTTCACAGCTTGAGACCCCCTCGTCGTAACCTCAGCCCTTGAAACTGATAACCCATTTTCTCTGAATATGCGTGTTACATCCGATAGTAGCCCTACCCGGTCCTCACCGCATAGTTCAAGTCTTATTCCCTGGAGCACAGAAATGTAACAGAAGAAAAGTTAGCATCTATTAAAACCAGATTGTAATTCAGCATAAACCAGAACACGTGGTAATTAATGAGACAAGATTCTTTTAGCGGCTATACATACATACATACCTCTGAAGTTCGCCTTTGAACGGCAGCCTCTAAGCAATGGATCACTCGTTGTCTCTCGGCTTCAGAACTAATTGTACACCCATCTATATGTCTGATGTAGAATTCCTGTTAGAGCAAAAACAGTGTAAACATGAACCAGGGACAAAATCACATACACTGGCAACATATATCAGCACTAGCATAGGTTCATAAAAACAAACCTGATAAGCCTCCGGCGCTTCAGCCATGATAGTTGCGTGGAATACCACATACTGCATGTCTGTTAGTGTGCAGACGGTGTCAAAGAGCAACTTGGGCCGGTCTGGACACCTCAAATTCACAACAGTATAATCCTTATCCGAACAATTTGCAACTGTCACCAAGGGTTTGCTTTCATCACTTGCAATATCTCCATCAATACTATCCCTGTCGTAATCGCGGTCAGCATACATCATCTGGTGCAACCTTCTACCGGTGTGAGTATCACCTACCGAAACAGCGGTTTTTGCATTCTGCTTATCTTTAATCCCTTTGAGCACGTACCGAAGCAGAAGTTTGATCTTAGCGAGTCGGTCAGGATCATCAATTGCTCCCCCGCTCACTTCGTCAGTTATATATACAACAGATGCCATTCTTGAATTGTGAGTCCATACCTCAGAAGCTACTACATTGCATCTGAGGTCTGTAAGAACGGCAAAAATATCTGAGAGTAGGCCAGGTCGGTCTTTTCCAGTTAATTCAATTGTTGTGTGCTCGGCCGCTTCCTGAACACCCACTGACCTTCTCAAAGTCCAAAGACTAAGAACTCTCGATCCAAGTGACTGAAAATTTGTAAAACCAAAATAACCTCAATACCAATAAGTCTACTTTTTCTAAAAAAAAAAAATACCATTAAGTCTAGCTTACAAAATTTTATAATTCGACATATCAGCGCCAAGAAGTCTAGCTTACAAAATGCTCAAATAACACTGCCAAACACTAGTACTCAAACCCAAAACTGCAAATCTACCTGTTGAATTCGATCCGAGACTTCTCCATCCGACAGCTTATTGCCATCTTGGTCAGTTACGTGGAATACTACAAAACAGAAAACCAATACAATGAAGAAAGTGAGTTATACTACTGCATTTCTCGAAAAATTCACAAACAATTTTCTTCATAGACACCATTAGAGATAAAAAACTTACCATCCATAAACCATTCACCATCAGAAGAAATGTATGCCCTTTTGATAGTAAGATTCAAATCAGTTAGAGCTTGCACAACCTCTAACAAACTTCCATGTTTGTTCGCACTATCCACCTGACAAACCAGATTTTGCAAACCCATGAGAAAATGAGAAATTTCGCAAACTGCAGTAATGCAAATTCTCTGGATGCTAAAGCGAAAATTGTAACTTTCTTGTTATGTATTGGCTGGCTACCTACCTTAATCAAAGTAGTATTTCTGCTTGAAGTGTTATCAACAGTAACTCTGCAAAAACACAAGAAGAAGGAAAGAATTTCAACAAATGATTATTCATTTTGAAGAGACACACACACATAAGAAGATATTAACCTTGGAGGGTTCATTCTAATAGCAAGTTTCTCAAATTCATCATCAATATCAAGAGAAGGTGCCCAGTAATCCATTGAGTCTTTCTTCTTCTTGGTGCTGGTTTTGTTTCCTTTAGTTTGTGTGTTTTGAATGAGAATTGAATGAAAAGTTTGTGAGGAGAGGGAGACAGAAAGACTGAAACAGAGTGTGAGTGAGTGAGTGAGGGAGGGAGGGAGGGAGAGAGGTTGTTGTTGTTGGTTTCTTCTTCTTCTTGTCTCTAGATAGTGGTTGCTAGATTTTTTCAGTCCATCCCATCAAATAAAAATCTTTAATAATAAATAAATAAATGAGAAAAGGGCAATTCTCTCCTTGTGGTCTGGGACTGGAAACTGCGGACCTGGACCCATTATTACTACAAACCCTACACATGGCTTATACACACCAAGGTCAAGTGTATGTGATCTCTAACATGATATGATGGATCACATCTACATGCTTCGTGTCCATTTCTCTGGTGCTGTTCAAGTGGTTCAACTCGCTAGAGTTATGGCATCTTTCTTTTGCATCCAGGCCACTACTAAATCTCGGTTACAGCATACAGGTGTGTTACCTCTGTGTAAGAAATAAAATTTTGTTGCATTTATTTCTTGGGCAAATTTCTAAAATGGCCGGAAAAAAAAAGCTAATTTCTATGTCGGCCACGTTTTTTTTGCACTTTTCAAAAATGACTATTCCGTTAGCTTTTCCGTCAGGCCCCACCTTGATTTAAGTAAAGATTTCAGTATGAAATTACCACCATATCCTTGGTACATATATCTCCACATATCAACCGCTCGTTTAATCTACGGTGATAGATCGATCAATTACTCGTGCACCCTAACACGTGCGTGCATATTTAACCTAACACACATTCCCCTTCGAAAAAACTCATCTTGTTTCTTCCTGAGTCTTCTTCTTCTCGTTCTTTCTCTGCCTGCTGCGTCTTTCTTTGGTTAGGTTAATTTGAAGAAGAAATCAGACACGAAGGGAATCACAGTTGAAGAAGAATAGTTTTTTGGTTTCTTTGCTACTGCTTCTTTTCCCGTTAGGTTTGAGATTTGGAGACGAAGAAACTAGACGTGAAGAGTAATCATAGATAAAGAATTTTGGGTAAGATTTAGCGTTGGAGTTCGTATAGGATGAAAACCCATACTCAGAAACTCATGTTTAGATGTTATATCGATTGAAAAATTTCTAGGGTTAGAAACTTTTTTCCCCTTTTCAAATTTAATGTTTCTATGTATAAATTGATGATTGATTTTGTTAATTGAGGGTTTGTTTTGGATTAATTGAGGGTTTAATTTGGTTAATTTAGTATTTAAATTGGCTAATTGAGGGATTGATTGTTGTGTTGGTGTTTATATTTTCCGACTGAACAATGGTGATGCTTCTGATTGTTTGGTGGGGTTAATATGTGTGTTTGTTTTGGGTTAATTGATGGTTTAATTTGGTTAATTATGGCATGATTGTTGCAGTGTAATTAGAGTTGCCAACATTTTGAAGATGTTTTTTAACTGGTACGTGTTCACAACTTTCATGAATCTCTGTCAAAACTTTCATTTATTTTCCAAATAACACTAGCAGAGTTCATTTTATTTCGGTTCAAAGTCATGTGAGTTATCGGAGTTACCGTGTTGGCTCGGTTCAGAACATTTCTTCACATGATATAAGGCACAGAGTTGGATCAGAGTGATTCATTGGTTTAACTCAATGATCTAACCTCCAAGGGTTAAAATGTCTTTTTCCTATGTCAGTTAAGTGCCACATAGGCATTTAACTTCTGTTACCCCGTTTTTTTCAAAAAACGGTCAATATCGGCCATTTTTGAAAAGTGCAAAAAAACGTGGTCACTTTGATAATTAGCAATATTTTTTTTGGCCATTTTGAAGAGTTGCCCCGTCAACTGTGTTGACTAAGTCTATCTTGAGAGAGAGGTCGATGTACTTTATATTCTGCTTCCTTCTTTTGTTTTTCCTCGGTCAGAAATGTTAATGAAAAACCTTTTTACCCTCTGAATTCTTTCATGGTATCAGATTCTTCTTCTCTAACGAGATTCATTCGATCCTAGACCTAATTATCTTCTGCACTCCACTATTACTCCTCCTTGTTTCAACTTCTGTTTGAATCAAGCAATTCTATTACCTTTTACAGCTTCAAATCACTTCCGCAAATGACTTCTACATCTAATCCTTTCGTTGTTTATCAGCAAAATCAGATCCAATTACCTTTTCAAAACATCTGTAATTTCGTTTCTATAAAACTTGACTCAACAAATTATTTATTTTGGAAGCGCCAGTTTGAACCG
Organism: Papaver nudicaule; assembly: GCA_023529015.1. NCBI lineage: Eukaryota > Viridiplantae > Streptophyta > Magnoliopsida > Ranunculales > Papaveraceae > Papaver > Papaver nudicaule. The sequence continues at coordinate 100,997 of JAJJMA010201164.1, read as the reverse complement.
ATTCTGTTGAGTACCAATTTACTTCAATTCGTTGATGGTTCTTATACTGCACCTGAACCTCATGTGTTGGTGGATAATGTTATGATGATTAATCCTGAGTATGTGTTTTGGTCAGCAATGGATCGATTCGTAATGTCTTCAATTAATGCTACACTTACTCCGTCTGTCTCATTTGGTGTTCTTGGTTTAAACACATCTAAGGGGTATCGGGATTATCTCAAATCTGAATTCAATACAACTTGCTTTGCTAGGAAATCAATGCTTTGTGGTCAAATCCAGTCGATTAGGCAAGGTAATCTCTTAATTTCTGAATATTTGAGTCAGATTAAAGAAATTTTCGATAAGTTGGCTGCTATAATTGAGAAGATTATGGATGGGGATCTTATTAGTATACTTTGAATGGATTAACCAGTAGCTTTGATGATTTTGATACATCCTGTTATAATCGTGACTCTCAATTTACTTTCAATGAGTTGCGTTCTAGACTAATTCAGCATGAACAGAGGCTGAAAATGAAATCTCAATCTGATTCAGTTTTGTTGGATTCCACTAATGTCGTGTTTTATTCACAAAAATCAAATAAACATAAGTCTAGTTCATCTTCTCAATATCGTCATAATACCTCTAATAATTCAAGGTCTTATGAGAACAGACCACCTACAAATTTTTCTAGCACTGTTTGTCAGATTTGCAAAAGAACATGACATACAGCTGATAGGTGCCATTGGAGATATACACCCACTACAACTTGTGGTAATTCAAACTCTGGTGGTACTTCTGTGGAAATTCGGGTGGAGGAAATTCTGGTGGTAGTAATAAGGGTAAGTCTCATGCCTCAGGCAGCAATTCTAGTCATCAAGCCTTTATACCTGTTCTGGTGTTGAGCAAACTACTTCGGATTTTGTTGATAACACTCAATGGGATTCCTGACTCTAGTGTTATTGCACATATTACCAGCAATTCAGAGTTGTTACAAGATTCCAAGCCTTATTCTGGTCACAGTAAAGTTATGATTGAAAATGGTAAGTTCTTACCTATCTCTGCTATTGGTGATGCTGTCTTGGTCAATGATGATTCTGGGTTTATTCTTAAAGATGTTTTGCTAGTTCCTCCACTAACACAAAAACTCATTTGTGTTGCTCAATTCTGTGCTGATAATAATGTCTCTTTTAATATGCTTCCTTGGGGTTACAATATTAAGGACTTGTCAACTGATGAAGTGGTTGCTGAAGGAGCTGTGCACAAAAATTTATATCCTATTACTTCTGCTCCACCACTTGTCACTACTTTTGTATCCTCTGTTGCTTCACCAAATCTTTGGCATCAAAGGTTAGGACATCCCTCTTCTCTCATTCTTAAGAAGGTTTCATCTACTGCTTCTTTATCTTTCAATTGTGATTCTCTTGACTCTTTCTGTCATGACTGTGAATTGGGCAAGCGTACTAGATTACCTTTTAAACCATCTCATAGAGTATCTACATCTCCTTTGCCACTTGTTCATTGTGACATTTGGGGTCCTGCTCCAGTCAATTCCTTAAATGGTCATAGATATTTCATACTCTTTGTTGATGACTTTAGTGGATATCACTGGATTTATCCCATGACCACTAGGACTGATGCTCTTAAATGCTTTCAACACTTCAAATCTACTAATGTAAACCTATTATCTTCTAATCTTATTTCCTTTCAATGTGATGGTGCTTATGAATTATCCAAGGGTCCTTTCAAATCTTTTCTTGATCAGTGTGGTATTACTTTAAGACTTTCTTGTCGTCACACTCAGACTCAAAATGGTCTAACTGATAGGAAAATTAGACACATTACAGAGATGGGAAACACTCTTGTCTTTCATGCTTCATTGCCAAAACATTTCTGGTTTGATAGTTTTCTCACTGCAACCTTTTTAATAAACAGACTTCCTTCTAAAGTCTTACAGTTTAAAGTTCCATTCACTATGTTGTTTAATGAGGTGCCAGATTATACATTCTTGAAGGTATTTGGGTGTAGTTGTTATCCTAATGTGGCACCATACAAAAAAGATAAACTCAGTCCTAAGTCATGTCAATGGGTTTTTCTTGGCTATAGTCCTCTTTATAGAGGTTATAAGTGTTATGATTTGATCAGCAAGAAACTATTTGTTTCTAGACATGTTACCTTTAATGAAGAGTGTTTTCCTTTTGCTGAAACATCTTCTTCTTCTTCTTTTTCTTTTTCTACACCATCCACATCTATTCTTTCTAATATTGGACCTACATTCACTGTCTTACCAACCCCACTTCCTCAAGCTCTTGTTACTCCTCATGATGTGTGCAATGATCCTGATCCCGTTGTCCCTGCTTTACCTAGAATGCAAACAAGATCAGCTTTGGCATATCTAGATCAAAGACTTTACCACCTGATTTTGTCTATCACTTTACATCTCAGTACAAAATTCAATCAGCTTTTATTGCTTCTACAGTAGAGCCTCTATATAAGAATACTCTATAAAGGAATTAACCTTTATTTATTAATTAAAAGTTTTTGTCCCAACTTGGCTTAATCTTTGTAAAATTTACCTCCATATAAGAATAACCTCTCTATAAGAATATTTTTATACGGTCCCAAAGCTATTCTTATATAAAGGTTCTACTGTACTACTACCAATGCTGATCCATAAACATACATACAAGCAGTCAAAAATCCTAAATGGATTATCTCTATGAAGGTTGAATATGATGCTCTTGTAGCAAATGATACATGGGAGCTTGTTCCCTACACTGAGGATATGAATGTACTTGGTTCAAAGTGGGTTTACGAAACTAAATACAGGTCTGATGGCACAGAGGAGAGACTTAAATCAAGACTTGTTGCATAATAATATTTACAGAGAGATGGTGTGGATTGCTCTGACACCTTCAGCCCTGTTGTAAAGTCTAATACTATTAGGTGTGTACTTACTATTAAGACGAGGGTACCAAGTACACCACCAATCTTTTATTTTAGTCCACCTATAAGTCTAACCTTGAACGGTTCCTGTAATCAAGAACTCAAGAACAAGATCTCTTTCGTGACTGATTGATTCACACAAGAGAGTCAATACAAGATCCGAAAGGCTATGTCAACAACCTAGTACGATAGTTTAATTATAAATGACAAGTCAAATATAATGTGGAAATAAAGTAAAGTACACACAAGAATATTGTTAACGAGGAAACTACAAACTCGTAGAAAAACCCCGAGGCATAGTTGTAGATGGTGAAAAATGGAAGAGGGACAAAAACGTAAAATGACTCTATAATTATGCCTTACCAAGAGGCCATTGCCTACTCAGGCACATCTCTACAGCTCAGGATACACTGCAAGCTGAGTACGCTCCCTATGAGTTCTCTCTTATAACTCCCGGTGGAGAGAATAATATCGTAGTGCAGTGCTAAATAACCCCACAAACTTATAAACCCATCAATTTACTTCATGTCGACATCGCCTCAAATTCCTCGACGTCAGAACTAAATTGCTCACTGGTATACGGTGGAGAGTTAACTGAGACGCATCCTCACGGATTTCCTCTTAAAATGCGACTCGATACCCGAGTCTCAATGAAAAACCTCAGAAACATCACAACTCTAGGCCTGTCCAGAGCTCTCTGAGAAGCATACAACAGCCTAATCACACTTAGGCAGGCCACAATCTAAACACAGAAGGCCTAATATACCATGGATAAGCATGCCATGACCTAAAATACATCATAGCCCAAGTGCACAAGCATGCCATAATCGAAATGGCGTGGCCTAAATGTGCCACAAAAAGATTGGCCTTGGCCTTAAAATCATGGCGCCATACTCATGGCGCCACAAGAAATTGGCCTTGGCCACAAGGCTATGGCGCCACATAGACTGGCCTTGGCCGTGGCCACAAGGCCATGGCGCCAAGAGTATGGCGCCATACAAAACAGGCCTTGGCCAACGTCGTGGCGCCACAAAATCTGACCTTAGCCCATGGCTTTGGCGCCATATTCATGGCGCCATGATAGCCAATGGCCAAGGCTGTTGCTATAAAGCCACACCGCGTGCTTCTAGCGCCACAATCACATTGGCCATAGAGCCATAACCATGTAACGCAGTTTAAACTCAACACAACCATGCAATATCTGCATACTACACGAGATATCAAAACATCACACGAGGGATAACTTTAGGGGTATTGGTCTGGCGGTCTACGGCAGTTAGAAAGAAACTGATGGAGATGATGGACAATTACGAGAACGTGGTGCTGACTGGTGACGTTCTACACGACTCTAACAGTTACAGAGCACAACTCATGTCCTCCACTCCTCCACTCTTCCACGGCTTCCACCTTCTCTGTCGAGAGATCAGGGTGAGTTCAACACTATAAATAGAGGCTTCCTCTATCTTCTAAGGCGGGACATCTTTTCAGAACATTCAGAACAACTAGAATAACCCGAACCTCAGAGCACATACCTGAGTATTCAATACACTTCTAGCCTTGGAGATTTCCAGTCACTCTTACGACGGTGATCTTGAACTCTCACACCCAGAAATACACATCCTCAACCTGATCTCAAGTTTCTTTCATTGTTTCCCTCCCTAGATCAACCTCTATCCTCTCTGTGACCGAAGCAAGACTTGAACGACCATTGACTTGGTTTAGGCTTGTCTTGTTCGATTTTGATCTCGAGCACTACGAAAGTGCCCAGAGACGGTACAATGTTTTTCAGGCAAAAACATTTGGCGACCACAGTGGGAGACCAATCTCTCGGTCCCAGAAGACTCTCCTCGAAAGATGGTTACTCTAGGGATGATACCCCAAATATATCGTCTCACCATACCAAGTTACATCAAGAGATTCACCTCTTACGACATACCAGTAAAGGAGGAAGCAACTCTCCTCATCGAGAAACTATGCGAGCTCCTGCACTTCTCAAGAGGACAGCGTGCAGATACGTTCAACGCTCTCATCCACATCTCCTTTGAAGCAAACCTAACTCCGACTATACCTATGATATCCGAAGTTTCCATGGCAGCTGATCCCCAGACACGAGACATCACTTTCACTGCTGAAGACATGATGGTTGAAGAAGGGCACAACCGTGCCCTCTATGTAACTGCTCAAATCGAGGATACAGAATTCAAGAGGGAGCTAGTCGACACTTGTGTTGGTATAAAATCTGCATAAAGATTTTACACCAAACTGCCATGAAGTTCTTACGACAGACTATGGATTTGGGTACATTACTTAAAGCCTAGATGACTACGAGATTAAACAGAATGTATCGAGAGACATTCATATGCAAATAATCAACGAGAAGAATCTAATAATCATTAAACTTGTATTTTCTGGTGATACAGTATATGAGAATTATGCTTCAAAGACCTGAGGAGATACTAACGTAATCCCACTCACACGCCTTAGGCTACACGAAAATTCCAACCCTTACAATGGACCTCAAGCTCGCCTTATATAGGGAGTCGATGGTGGATTACAGCTAATAAGAAAAACTTCATGGCCTCATTTACTGCTATCAATTTATACTCTATCTGCAACTGATTATAAATACGATTTTCAACTTATTGACCACGAGCCAGTGTAAACACATATCCGGTTGTAGATCTTGAATAATCCACATCACCCAATCATCGGAATCTACATACTCACAAACTTGTGACGGTTATTCACCACCACCCTGTTGGTACACCAAACCTTCATCTACCATACCCATTAGGTACCTCAGATTCTTCATCTTAAACCTCATACTCAATTGAGAATGTAATTTCTCAACATCGACCATGCTCTTCACAAAACTAAGCATGTCATCTGCGTATAAAAGTAAAAGACACCAAAGAATCATCATTGCTAGTTTATCTTAAACTAACTGTGATAGCTTCCGAGAAACCAACCATCTTGTATGTATCAAGGAACGACTTCAAATACGCATCAAACACAATCAATCCATGGATCATTGTCACTATGCGCAAATCTTGAGCCCATTTCTACCATGAGTCTTGCTTTACTGAGTTCATCTCACCTTGAGTCTTTATCATTCATAATCATATCTCACCTTGAGTCTTACTCCTCTTAAAGCTCATCATACCTTGAACCATCGCTTATACGATAATTCTATAACCTTGCATACATGCGCCTTTTGCAACAACACCTTAGTTTGAGCTGAATTTTCCCACTCCATAATTGAGTACCATATAAGAAGTTGTCTTCTGACTTGTGCACAATCATAGACCACCACCATAGTCAACAAGGTATGGATTTATCTATTCTTACCACTGGAGAGAATCTTTGTAAGCAATACCTTCCTTGTGCATAACCCTTGACTATCAATCTTCTTACGCCGTACGCCTCGTACTCAGAGTTTCTTCCTTTCACATGAACACCGATCGACCTTCCTTCTGCTGCAAATTAACGTCTCCAGTTTTAATGGAGACTTTACGTCATGGGACTTCCTTCGTTCAACGGGAAATCTTTCTTCAATTGTTGCCAAGGTTCACCACTTTGAACCTCCACCTGATCTATATTTAATTAAAAATATAGAATCACTAGTGAAATAAATTCACATTCCCGTTTTACCAATCCTCCACCCAAGTTGAAGTTTCTTTGTTACAGATAAACAAAGACCTCACTTCACCTCATCTATATGACTTCAATTTGGTGATAATATTATTGGTAAACCGTAATTGAGATGACACGTCATTTTCCATATCAGCTCAGCTCTCGAAACATTATCCAAAAAATACTTTAGATAACATGCACCATGTCTTCTCCACATTTTGAGATTTCTTTATTACTGCAAAGCCCTATTATACGTGAACACTGATAATACTTCTTCACAGACTCAACACGTTGAATCCCACAGTTAATCGTGTGACACTATTATCAGTCTGGGTTTTCTATCACTATAGTCTTTTGCACTACCTTTACACAACTCTATCAACTTTCATGGCGTACTACCACACTCTCCTTGATAAGTCGTCATACAGCAGATCAACAAAGAATCTCCATCCTTGAATACTTTTGGTTAAAGTATTTCCTCACACATTCGAACGAATGTACCGCACATCCATTTCAGACGTACCTCCACTATACCTTTCGTATAATTAAAATTTTTCCAAACTCTCTTCTATCTATAAACTCAACGTTCAAGACTTCAGGTTTCACAAACTCCTTATCTAGCTTCTTCTCACTTATATGTCCCAGACGGATATATATACAGATCTTGAAGAACTAGAATCAACCATATTTCTGATTCCTTTACAAGCTCCACCTACGACTGAACCACCGCATAAGAAGAACAAATTTCTTTGTATCTTAGCTTCAATTACCAACTTTCAGTCTGACTTCAATACCTTTGTAAATCCACCTTTCGTTACAATACTGCAGCCTTTGGATTCCAAATACAAAGTGATGTCAATTTCTTCTTCAACTTAGGAACGTGTCGCCCAGTAAAGGATCTACCTTACTCCCATGATTCTTGATTTTGAATTGCTCTAATCCCAACCATACCGCAAGCATAATTACTATCTAGTAGCACAGTACCACCTCTAACAAACTCGTAAGAAGTAACAAGTCCCTGTTTAGACTCATGAAAAGAACAATTTAATCAAATAACCATCTTCACGATGAACAACACATGTGACCATCAACACTTCCCCCTGTTTCAGAACTCTCTACAACACTCACAATTTTCCTTAGCTTTAAGCTTTGGAAAATCTTTCTTCTAGTATCCTTTTCGTGACACTAACGTCTTGGATAATTCCTTATATCCAGATGTATATGATAAATCTAGAAAACAACATAGTCGTAACGTAGCTTGCTCTTGTCTTTAACACCTTCTTCCACATTCATTAAGTCACTCATTAACTTCATGAAATTACTAATAAGTTTGTTAACAGACTTAACTTCCTTGAATCAGATATTCGGAACATTATTGCTTCTAATAGAAACAACTCTCTTGCCAATCACGCTCTTCCCAGATCAACATCCTTCCAAATCTTCTATGGTATTCTCTTTTCAATGTCTTGTCAAACTACCTCATTGAATCAACATAATTCACTTGACCTAAAAAAGTCTAGAGAATCTTATATACGTTAATCTCCTTCATCAAACCTTACAGTTCACAATCTACGCTTGTTCTGATGCCAACTCTAACTTCACGCGATCAAAAACACCTTAAACATCGAGTACCTTTCAAGTCGACCGTATCGAGCCAACCATGGCTCTGGTACCAATTGTTGGGAGTTCTCTGTACGGTCCGACTCGAATACTTACTACCAATGAACTATTGACCACAAACACACATAGGTGCCATATAGAGATATATCAAAACAAATAAGCAAGAACAATTAACGAGTAAATATACATACCACAACACAAGATTTATAGTGGTTCGGTGAGCCTACTCCACTTGACGATGATGATCCTTTCCACTATAATGAAAATCTCTGAAGAACAATTACAAGAACACCTTACGGTACTAGCCACCCCTGTCTCTCTAGCATTACAACTCATGACTAAAAGACAACCTTGGCTACACAATTATATTGCTATCCTAGCATCACAACCCAATTTCCCGTGACTATTTACAACCCTTCAAGAATACAATGCGCACTCTTCTTGTCGTAACCTTACACTAGATACATGAAAACAATATTCATGATAGCCTCACCTTTCTCTCTTGAAACCCACAACTCAGTTGCGTTTATTTACCGCTCAACAAGAAACCCTAGACTCACCAAGAACCTCTCACAAGATAATTACCACCCAAAGAGGTGGGATGAAATACATCACAATTCCGTTGTGAATTACCATGATTGTGGATACCATTGTGGATACCATCACTAATCTCATAGTCTAGACCTCCTTATATAGGAGTCATAAACTTGATTCCCAAGTATTAGTCTCCTAGGATTAGGAAACCTTTCTCAACTAGGAAATCCATAATATGGATATTTGAAAAAGCAGAGGTACCGAAATACAACCAACTTTTCGTTTGGGCTCGTGAGACTTATGGTCAGATCTGGACGATCTCAAAAATCAATATCCAGATCCGTTAACCTGTGTTTGGATCTCAAAGGATCAGTCCAACGCAAGACAGGGTCTTGGTAAATCCAATGGATGGATTGAGGACAACGATCAGGTTTGTTAATAACGTACTTCTTGTGTTTGCTTTAATTATATAATCAGAGAATATAATGCGGAAAGTAAAGCACACAAGACACCAGAGATTTTTTTAACGGGGAAACTACGACCTGTAGAAAAACCTCGGGACCTCGTCCAGATTGAACACCGCACAGTACAAACTGTCTACAAACACTAGCCTACTATAAGACTTCGGTCTGGGATGTAGCAGAGACCAATTCCACCCTCCAAGCGAACTGGCTACTGTCGCACTCCTTACGTCTCTAGATCCCCCACAGATCGTCACACACTTGATTCCCCTAGCTGACGTTCTTTACAGGCCTAGGAGTTGCTTTAACCACTGTTAAAGGCTTGTGTCAACAATTCCGGCTTTGCAACCTAAATTATCAACGTATGTTTGAACTGTCCTCTATCAGTTTGACATACACAAAGTGACTTCCTTCGGATTGCTCCAGGTCATACAAAAATCTACTTACAAGCGGGGGCTGACAAGTAAACCGAGTAAACTATGCACAACTTGTCTCTACCTTAGTTGTAAAAGAAGAATCACTTAAGAAACTTATACAACTGGAGATAACTAGGTCTTACAACACCGAGTGCAGCCGTGTGTTGCTTCCTTTCGAAACCCTGTATGTAACGTATCAGTTCTTAAATGGCCTTATATCAGAAGAGAAGGACCGTAGAATAGACAAGAACGTGATCAGGTTACCAAGTTTATAGGTTACTCCAATTTCAACCACTAAGGTCTCAATCTCCTACCTGTGCTTCCCAACTCTCAAGAGAAGTCTTTATAGTCGTAGGTAAATCCCAATAGGAACTGCTACCTAATAGAGGATGACTATACCACAACAAGCGTTCACCGAAGTGAAAAGAGTTTTACGATCTCTTCCGTAAGGAATCTTCATGTATGCTTGATGCTTGCGGTATTCGTCCTTAGACACCTCTATTTATAGCACTCAATAAGATAGGTTGCTTTGGAATAAAGAAACTAGTTTCTTGTTCCACAAGTTTAGGAATCCCTAACTTGCAAACCAAGTAGCCTAGATTTATCTCAATTGGAAATCTTTTATCATTTATCTGCCAAGTGTTTTGTTAGCTCAAAAACACTTCAAGATTGATATCCAACAGACCAGGGATAATCTTTATCTTATTGACACATTGAGAACCGTTAGATGGACCACATAATATATTTTCGTGATAATCCAAGTCCAACTAAGAGATAAAGGAGTTATATGTTAAACCCACGCGGAGAATCTCGAAAAATCCTCCGGCGGAAAGTTCGGGAACCGTCCAAAAAGGTTCGGGAACCGTCCAACTGAATTCCGACCAAGTACGCGTACAAAACGATACTTTGGAACTCAGGAGTTTTTCCTAAGTCACTGTTCACGAACGATTCGGGAACCGTCGTCATTCAGATTTAGGGTTTAACTTGGATCCGCTGGAAGTTCTGGGCTGAACCAGTACTTAGACGTGTTAGACGCCCTCAGCTATAATCCACTGGACTCTTGCTCAAGAGTACTCCTTTAGATTCACCCATATCCAACAAGTGATTTGCAAGCAAACCATTGCAATGGACAAATGGTATCGAATCTATCTCATGCATTCTTGTAACTTAGTATTTGCGGGAACAAATACCAACATAACACATGGTCATGTAGACAAGAACACGATCTCAATCGCTATTAATATCACTACTAAAGTAGCCGACTATTTCGAAAGATAGAGAAAGTAGAATAGAAGAATTTCCATAAAAGTCATAACTCCTAGTACCTTTTGTCGATGAAGAATAATTGATGTCTTCTTTGTCTTCACAGTCTTCGTCTTCAAGGTCTCTACTACTTAGTCTATATCCTAATTCCGAAATCTAAACTATAGTAGGCTAAATCAAGAATTGTGTTTTGACACCTAAAACTGACAACCAGCTTGACATACCAAAGCTAGTGGGTTTGACCGGATAATGCCCTAACAACATCCAATAAAAACTCGCAACATTATAAGCCGTAATTATCAAGATTCAGCCGTAAGTAAGCATTCAATAACATTTAATTTTTTGTGCATGTGCTACGACTAGAAATTGACATATCGAAAATAATCGTAAGCTTATGTACGACTAGAAAATCCCCAAAATAAGTAACTTATGACTGAAAAATGAAGAACATCTAGTCGTAAGTGGTAGTTACGACTGTTGTTCTGGGTATTCTCCAGCCGTAAGTTGACTCTGGAACTCACATAAATCAAAATTTTACATGATTTTAAAGATTTGAGCTAAGATGTAGAGGTATGCCTGAGCTCCAAATTCAATTCAAAACCATGAACTAGGGTGAAAAACTACTTTCCATTACACAAATCAAACATACCTTCATCTCTTTCAAGTGGTACGTAAAATCTAGATGGTGAATGAGGTGAGGATTCTGCTACCTCCATTTTGGCACTTGAATTACTCATTTTGGTTGAGTGAATCAAAATCTAAGTTTAAAAACAGAAAAAAAAAAAACTACACTTTTTTCTCTTCTACTTCTTTCCTCCCGAATTTTCTTAGAGCATCTCCAATAGTGGGTCAAAAAATTCATACGTGGAGGTCTTATTTAGACCTTTATTTTGAAGGTTTTATGTGGATAAACCTTAAAACTAGTAAAGTATCTCCAACAGTGTATGTTTTAACCTTTGAGATATTTTATGTGGATAAGATCCAAACTGTTTAATTCAATTCAAGATAATTATTTTAAAAAATAAAATAAAATGGAGGGTCTTACCGAAAATCTAGTTAAGAATTTCTCTAACACTTTTTCAAGTCCATGTCATGACTCCTACATTCTATGACCCCACTATTGGAGATTCATTTTCAAAAATATTAGGTCTTAGATCTTATGTGGCAATAAAAATTAAGACTTCCATCCACTATTGGAGATGCTCTTAAAATCTAAACATAATTCTTCAAAATCATTAACTTAACTAACTATGTTAGTTAAATTTTCTTAGTAATAAACAACCACAAACTTAACATGGACAAATTAGCCACTTATAAAGTATTTTAATAGGGAGTTGTCACCTAGGATTTGTACGGACCTTATTTTGTCTCCATCCTTAGCCCCTCCCAGTTCCTTGCTCCTAAATCACGATTCTTTTTTTGTGGCACGACCCACTCACTACTTATTTACACTTCCATATCTTGCGGATCAAGACAAACGGTTTGCGTACCCACTCTATGTGGTTTGTACACCCACACTACAAGATAAAACAAGGAAGCCTCTTTTATTTTTTTGAGTGTATCGTATCCAACCAGATTTCACCGTCTTCGGTTTATCCTTTATGATTTACACAACAATTTTAGGAAGGAAAGTGGGATGGAGACAGCGTAAATGGGAGTGAATAATGAAGATAATTCTCAGTTTTTCTTTTATAAGAAAACCTTAACTTAACAAATGATAAATGATACATTGTTTTGACAATTTCTAAGAGCAAGCACTATGGTGCCACAAATGTGGAGAATTTCCCCACAATGTAGATAAAACATGGAGGGGAAAAAAAGCAAGCATTATGGTGCATGTCTACAAATTGGCGGTTTCTTAGAAGCCGCCAAAAAGGTGCTTGCGGTTTCTAAGTAGCTGCGCCAGTCAATGGTTGACTTGACCTGACGCGGTTACTAAGAAACCAGATGAATATAGTTTTAAGACAGAAACTCGGGTTTAGGCCTCATTCTATCTTCTTCTATTTTCTTTCCCACACACACAAAACCCTCATCTACCATTTTTACCCCCTTTTGATTTTGAAGGAGTTTGAGGTCGATTCATTTGAAAACCTTTAAGGGGTTTTTTGTACACTCAAAGGTAGTTGTATTGGAAGTTTCAATTTCGATTTTCATCAAGATATGAGTCAGGTATGTCATTTTGAATTTAGGGTTTAAGAGTTGCACATTTTGTTGATAGTTCATGTATATTTGATTGTGGGATGAGTTTCAAAACATACGATTATTGTTAATGAAAGTGTAATTAGATGGATACACAACCACTACAACTAGAATGAAAGTGTAATTAGATGGATACACAACCACTACAACTAGAATGTAAGCCATTGACATTGAAAATAGAACTAAGCTAAGGTGTAGAAACACTTCTTATTGGAAAACACTACAACCTTTCAAAACACATGTTAACCATGTACTTGTGTAACATATGCTCGCCAAACTCCATAAGGGACGTCGTAGATAAAGTTACGGTTGTTCTCCATATGGTAATTGCTCTTTGCCCAAACCATATACACACCATGAAACAAAAGAAACATTTGGTAAGTAGAAATTTATTTGGACAAAATATATGTTGGATGAAATCACCAAATTGTTGATAACTAACCACATTAGCCTCATCATAATTTGGATGTTGTTGCCTGCATCTTGAAACCTGGATATGAAATGCTCGCATGGATCTCTTGATCATACTACGTCTATTCATCAACCCGTTAATCACCCGATCATTAGGATTTCTATCGTTCAATTCCTCAAAAACTTAGGTAAAACCGCAGCCCATAAATCTTGTTTGTTAAGATTTCCTCCTTCTAACTTGATTGCATAATAAGCTTTGATGATATTGGTATCTTCATTGGAAGTAAAGTTTCGTCTAATATTTATCATATTTGTGTATAGATAGAAAAACTTTGATGATCTTAGTAACAATGTGTGATTTTGTAAGGTGAAGTGGGGTGACATTATATAGTGGGTTTATTTCATTTGTGACCATGGAAAATATGGTTGTTGGGACTATTGTACTTGTGAACTTGTGACCACACAAAAAAATAGGTAGTAAATTATTTGAATTTTTGAATTTTTGCCCTTCAAATACATTTACTGTTTAAAAGTAGATAGTAAATTATTTGAATTATTTGAATGTAGAAGGAATTTACTAAGGACGATGACTGCCACCTTATGGAAGCCTGGTGCAACACTTTCCGTGAACGCCCGGAAGAACATCATTCCATGTTCATTAAGAGAGTCGAAGAATTGAGGAAATGGGTGCAAATCGTAAAAGTTTCACTTGGGAGAAATTGGCTTTTAGATTCGACACAATTGAAACACGTATCCTGGAGCAAATCAAATGCACCAAATTGGTTCTTCAACACCATGCAGGGCAATCAACTGAATTATTTGCATATTTGCACCCACAAATTATTTATTATTTACTTTTATTGGTAGCAATCCAGAGTTGCTAGCGTTTGGGCAGCACGCCATGGTACACATCCATTTGTGCACGAGGGATGTTTAATGTATTTGTTAAGGCATGGGCGCACCCACTTCGAACACCTTACCGACAAAGCTGAGGTATATGTTAGGTCCCTCCGCCCCGAATTCAGAGACTACGAGTCCGAATAGGTCTCGTAATTAAACACTTCAAATGTTGAACTTGTATTTTGTCGTGGTGTTATTTTTTAAGAAACGATAAAACTTTTTCACTTTTGTATTGTGTAATCACTTCAACCCAGACACCAGTTTTTTTGTCTTCTATGGCAGGGTTTACATATAAAAGTTGTATTGTCTCTTCATCCATTGAGTGATCGCTTCAATCAGTTGTGTTTAATCGAATCACCAAACAGTGCTCCCCATATGTCAATCAATTGAACATTTATATTTTTTTGTGTATAAGAAAGGTGCCTCTCGCTGAAAGAATTCCACACCACTCTCTTCTCTGCTTCTCATCTTCTCAATATAGTTCTACAAAGTCTTTTTGAGTGTGATAGTGTTCTAGAAAAAAACTCGTCTTCATAATGGTTATTAAGTATACAGATGCTGAAAACGAAGCTATCATTAAGAGTTGGGTGTTTTTTTACACACAGAGGGCTGTTAGAACTCTGCGTGTTACCGCAACAAACATGTGGTCAAGGGTCATGACAAAGCTCACTGAGCTTAATGGTAACGCTTATCGAAGATCTGTAACAGCCATCAAGAGTCGTGTAAGGATTATCAAAAAAGAAGTGCGTGAGTTCGTTAAGAACCAGAGTGTGTTGTACCAAATTGGTGTAGGAAGGCTCACAAGATCCGATGTGGTAAGCGATATTCTTTTGTATAATTATGTGTTTTAAAATATGAGGATCACCAACATAATACTAAAACAACAAATTTATTCTGTTTCAGGAGAGTATGGTGGCGGATACTTATGCTTCTATTAATGGTAAGCCGTTTGAGTTCAACTGCTATCTTATCTTTATGAAGAAACTACATTGGATGAATCCGGAAGTGCAAGGTGAGGATCCTCCAAATGGCTGGTCTGATGAAGATGTACAAGATGATAGATTTTTAGGTACCACTTCGGAAGATGAAGCAAACTACTGGAATACCTCATCGGAAAATGAGGATTAGAAACTGGTAGCGTTGGTTTTGTGGGTACATCACTTTGTAAGCCCTCACGAGACCTCAGTCGTCCAATTGGGTCGCCTGTTAGTTCAAAGGAGTGGGAGTTAGATTATCAATAAGTTTGGTGTTGTATGGAAACATGTTTCACTTTAAAAACATTAATGAAAATCTAATTTGCATTACATCGGAATATAAATTACCTTTGAGATACTAGTTCTATTTTAGTTGCCCATTTTTATTCATTACATTATATATTAAACCTATATTACTTAAAATTTGAAACTCAAGCAACTTTTATCCAATAAATCTTACATTAAACATAATTACTCAAGTTTTATAAATGGTACACAAGAAAGTATTGAGGATATGGTAATGTTGTTCATACTCAAATTCCTTTCCTTTACGTTCTTTCCATAGCTTCAAAGTCCTAGCTAGATTTTCTTCATCCTCAATCTTATCTTCCCGAAGTTGACGTCGGGCCAATCTCCCCAAGTACATATAATCGTCGATGTTTTTGTGTATTATACTCCATCGAGCCAACAACCCATTTACATCTCGCACAAATTCAGTATATTCTTCGTCAAAGTCTTCTTTAACGTAACTCCACAGTAGTAACCAATTGACCCCAAAACGACAACGTTTTACTTCATCCAGTTTTGGATAGTACAACATGAGATATCTACAAAAACAATGATCTTCACGCCACGTAAATGGAGCAAAACTAGGTTTCTTTCGTGTTGATGGAGGAGGAGATAATGGTTTTTGAGATAGAGTACACTCATAATAGTATTCATGAACTATCTTATCCGTGAAGTTTCGATAACGTCTACGAGGAGGAGATGCTGGAGGAGTACCAACTAAAACGAAGTTTGGTTGGGGAGATGCAGAAGGAGGCTGGGAAGAAGATGTGTTAGACATTTTTTTAGTAAGAGAAAGAAAAAATCCACTAGAATGAGATTGCCTGGGATGAATATTAAATTGGGAGGATGGGTTTGGTTTTTATTGAAAAAAACCACAACGGATCTATTTTTTACCGTTGTAAAATTGACGACCGAGATTAATTAGACCGTTGTAAAACGAAGGGTTCGGATGGAGTGTAAAAAAAAAGGCCAAACAAGTATTTAAAACTGGGCGGTTTCCTAGTAACTGCGGACAGAAACTCGCGGCTTCATAGAAACCGCAGCGGCTTCTTAGAAACCGTATGCTGCGGTTTCTTGGTAACCGGTGAGTAAGCCATGTCTACATAGGGGTACAGATCTGTACCCCTATGTAGACATGGCTAGAGCATTTCTCCACAATGTGAGGAAATTCTCTACATGTGGGGATTTATGTGCACCATAGTGCTTACTCTAACTGAGAGAATCAAAAAAGAAAATAAAAAAACTAAACCACTGAAATCGTTAGGAGATATCGGTCTTGGACTCGCTTGTGTTGCCTCGTTAAAACCTTGAATAAGGAAAAAGAGTACAACGGCATATGTCCTGCTAGATAACCTAGAAATAAAGTGCAAATAAAAACATAAATCTTCAGTAACTTAGGAAGTTTCCAATCTCCTTTGGTAACTAATGAGAAGTCTTCTAATACTGGCGGTATATCTGGATCCACAAACAAGTTGTAGAAAAAGAGCACCACTGCTCGTGATAGTTCTACCAAGATGGTTGTTCCTGCGCCCTGCTTCTATTCATATGATGCACCTCCTGAGTGGTAGAAGTATCACGGCGTTTCAGGAAGGGGGAGGTCCTATAGATGATCGTCGAACAGGGGTGCATTACGGCTATCAAGGATTCGTTCGGTGATGTTTGTAGGATTTTTTTTAAGAGAATACGTCTACTTGGTTCACCAGTCCAAGGTGAGGGTTGGGGTTGACTTGCATTGCCCGTGGGTTCACCATCCAAAGATATAACATAACCAATATTGATTTCAACATCATGTTGTTTCACGGGAGTTTTTATTTTCCTAGTCAAAGAGAAAACATAACAGAATATCAAGTTATGAGATCCTTATAACACATGAACAAAGAATGCAGGCCTAGTCTAAAGCTAAAAACATAAAGATATACTTAACTATCTATTCTACAAAGATAAGGCTAATGTGTTAGGGCATTGTCCGGTCAAACCCACTAGCGTTGGTATGTCAAGCTGGTTGTCAGTTGTAGGTGTCAAAACACAATTCTTGATTTAGCCTACTAGAGTTTAGATTTCGGAATTGGGATATAGACAAAGTAGTAGATACCTTGAAGACGAAGACTGTGAAGACAAAGAAGACATCAATTATTCTTCATCGACAAAAGGTTAGTAGGAGTTATGACTTTTATGGAAATTCTTCTATTCTACTTATTCTATCTTTCGAAATAGTCGGCTACTTTAGTAGAGATACTAATAGCGATTGAGATCGTGTTCTTGTCTACATGACCATGTGTTATGTTGGTATTTGTTCCCACGAATACTAAGGTTACAAGAATGCATGAGATAGATTCGATACCATTTGTCCATTGCAATGGTTTGCTTGCAAATCACTTGTTGGATATGGGTGAATCTAAAGGAGTACTCTTGAGCAAGAGTCCAGTGGATTATAGCTGAGGGCGTATAACACGTCTAAGTACTGACCCAGTCCAGAACTTCCAGCGGATCGAAGTTAAACCCTAATCTGGAAAACGACGGTTCCCGAACCGTACGGTGAACAATGACTTATGAATTTTTCCTGAGTTCCAAAGTGTCAATTTGTACGCGTACTAGTACGTGAACCTCAGATTCGATGCATTTGGTCGTGATTCAGATGGACGGTTTGCGAACCGGCCAAAGTGGATATTCTCTGGGATTTTCACACGGGTTAAACTCTGACTCCTTTATCTCTTTGTTGGGCTTGGTTATCACGAAATATCTTCTGTGGTCCATCTAATGGTTCTCAATGTGTCGATAAGATAAAGATTATCTCTGGTCTGTTGGATATCATTCTTGAAGTGTTTTTGAGCTAACAAAACACTTGGTAGATAAATGATAAAAGATTTCCAATTGAGATAAATTTAAGTTTCTTGGTTTGCGAGTTAAGGTTTCATAAACTTGTGGAACAAGTAACTAGTTGCTTTATTCCTAAGCAACCTATCTTATTGAGTG
>JAJJMA010201164.1:48099-72400 GCA_023529015.1 Papaver nudicaule | reverse complement strand
TCATCTTAACTTACTTCCAAAATCTTCCTAACGTACCCTTGAAAATTTAACTCATGCCTAGTTAGCTTAACTGGATCATTAACTAAACCCCACCTGAATCCCAACCTGAACCCCAATCTGAATCCCAAATGAACCCCACCTGAACCCCAACCTGAACCCCCACCCAAACCCCACCTGAACCCTGAATCGGAACCGAATTTAACCCGAGGTTATTTAGGTAAACATAAAAGTGAAGGATGGAGAGGTAATTTGAACTCATTATTTAACCACTTACGGTGAGACACATTTGACTTAACTCTAACTTAATGGTCGACGGATGGAAAATCTGTTACAAAGAACATGTTGGTGAATCTGTTATAAGGTATGACTATCTTGTACATACCATATTAGGAAAGGGACCTAGAACCTTGTTTCCCTTGAAATATGGGGTTTTGAAGTAAAACAAAATCCCTTATAAAAAATGGACTGTTTTACCCTTTTTCCATTAGTGGTTAATTAGTTGTTTAATTGCTAACCAAGATTAATTAGTCTTAGTTCATATGTAAAAACAAGATTAAACATAAAAATCACCCAAATTTTTTTTTTTACCGAAATCTTGAATTTGAATAACACATAATCGGTATATATATATAGACACATAAGCCGATTAAGTTTGTGTTCTTGGTGTTATTGAAGAATCGGTATACATAGGTACACAAATACGTCGATTATGGTTTCTCTACCCAGAAATTTAAACAAATCAATCGTACATATATACACATTTATAGGCCGATTACAATCTTTTAATGGTAAAAATTCTTGAAGTATAATCGATGTAAATTAATGAATATAAAGACCGGTTATGTGCAAAAGAATAGACATAAGATTCAGATATTTGAGCATAATTAATCGGTGAATCCAACACAATCATCTAACGATTAACGAAAAATGGATTTTTCGTGAAGTCAATAATCGGTGTTAGAAACCATATATATATATATCAAACGATTATGTACTCTGACAATTTTTGGATTAAATTTGCCAGAGAATCGTTCGATGTATCCATCATCATCAACCGATTCCGGCAATAAATAGTGAAAGAAATTTAAGGACACGACCATCATTCATTCACATATACTAACATCCAACCTTAAAATCCGACACAAACATACCAAATAAGTTTAAAGTCGACACAACCAAAATTAAACAACATAACGAACGAGTTTTAAGTCAACATAACCAAAGGTAAACAAGTGTTTTCGAACAATTCAGAGTTTAACCACGGCCACCACCACGACCGCTTCCACCACCGCGACCTCCACGACCACTACTACCACTCGAGCTTTTTTAGCTGGTGGTGCTTCTTGTGTAGCCTCACCACCGCGACCTCCACGACCACTACCACCACCACGTTGTCGTTTAGGTCGTGGTTCTTGTGCAGCGTCATCACCATCGCTTGTTGTGGCTTCATTCCCCCTTGTCTCGCGCCAAAGGTGAAGTGCATAGTATCCATCTCCCCGTAATACCTCTCAACGAAGGCAGAAACTAGTGGTTTGTCATATCCAAGTTGGGAATTGGCAATGGCAGGATACAACCCCGACTTCTTGACGATATCGACCACTTGAGGGGCTTCACCGCTAGCTAACCATTCATCCAATGCTTTTGGATCCTCAGGGCGTCCACCTACCCTTTCCAAGGGACATTCACGCATTTTTTTCCACCTCTGATTGGTGTTTGAGAATTGCATTTTCGTGCTTCTACAAAACATATCAATTGTCAATAAAAGAAGAAAAAACAAACTAATTATAAAGGTTTGAGATTATTGTAATGGTTCTGTAGACAATATTGGCCCAACTCGAGTCGTACCCCCATAAGACATACCCTTCATCTTTAGTCCTTCCGAGCTTCTCGTCGGCTATCATCTACTCTTTGGTTGGCAAGTAACTCCTCATGTTTTTCTTAGCCTTCTTATCTTCTCCACCCTCTTGTCCACCCTCTTGTTCTTCTTCTTCTTCTTATTTTCTTCTTCTTCTTCTTCTTCTTATTCTTCTTCTTATTCTTCTTCATTATCTTCTCCACCCTCTGTTGGTTATAGTGGTTGTTCAGCCGGTACAATTTGCAGCAGTAGAACTACTTCTTCTTCACCTACAACATTCTCTCCTTCACCCTCTGGTTGTGGTTGATTCTCGGCAGCTTCCACCACTGGTACGACATTCTCTGCTTCTGGTTGTTTTGGAACTACATCCTTTTTTTTGAGCAACTTCTTCTTGTACAATATTCTCTGCTTCTTTATCCGGTGTTTCTTCAACTTCATCTTCAGGTGGTGTTGTTTCCGGGATTGGTTCATCGGCATTGAGCTTTCTAGCAGCTTGATGACTAACCGAACTCAAACTGCTACCACCTTCTCGACGGGGACCCAAACTAAGAGTTTGAACAGCAGGATTTACAAAAGGATCAAGTTTCTTCTTTTTTACAAGCTCCTCACCCTTATCCTGGGGTGTGGTGGCCTTCTGATTCTCCCTATAGCACAAAACAAGAAACAAATTAACCGTTAGACATATAAGAATCGACTCAACAAATCAACAACACACACCGATTATAAACAGAAGAAAAAAAACGGTGTACATAAGTGCAAACTTAAACCGATTATAATTTCAGGATGAAAATAATCGTCTTTTCTTATTGTTTACAACCAACGATTAAGGCTAAACAAACTTACAGAAACATTAAGATTTATCACCTAACTTAATTGGCTCACAAAACCATAAACATAAACCGATTATATACAGTCAAAATAAACGGTGGATATGGTTGTAAACAAAAACCGATTAATTTTTCTGGCTAAAAACAATCGGCTTTTGTTCATGGTTACAGTTAACAATTAAGGCTAAAAAAACTTAAGGAAATTTTCAGAGTTTTCACTTAACTTAATCAGCTTAAGTAAGACAACATATATACCGACTAAATTATATAATAAATAAACGCCTCTCTGCATACTCAATACAAAATATGAAACGATTATTTTGAGACAAGTTCAAAATCCGTTGATTATTCATATCAACTTGTAACGATTATGCCCTAGAAGTCGAACATACAAGTATCAAAATTTAGAAGGGAACATAATCGTTTTATAAATAATTGAACAAAAAACGATTAAAATTAATCGGTTTAAAAACTAACGATTATGTTCCCTTCTAAATTTACAGAAGATGAACACGATGAACAATCGGTCTACAAGTGAATTAACATATAACGATTCAGGAAATATTTGCGAACAGTTGTGTTTTAAATCTTCAATTTGGAGTGCAAAATCAACTAAAACTCTAATGGGTTAGTTTAAATACCTGATTCTCGTCATAAATTCTCGTTTCTGTTTATCTCTAAGAGCTTGTTTTTCTTATTTAGTCAATCTCTTTGTTTTCGGCGTCGATGACAAAGTATTGTAAACTTTCGAATTATCGATCCTACTTTTTTGAAGGTTCTAGGATTAGGTCCTTTGTTCTTCTCTCTTTGCATCGTGGTTATATAGAATTAATCTCGTTTTTTTTTTCGAATTGTCGATTAATCGACAATGTTTTTGTGTTTTGAAAATTTAGAGGGAAAGGGAAGTAGACGAAGAAGAGGGAGAAGAGAAAATCGGTTTATGTTTTGTGGAAATGAAATTTGGGTTAAGAGTTTTGGATTGTAATTAGAGTAGGGGCTTTTGTGGGGTTAATTTAAGATATAAGGGTAACTTAGTCGTTTTCGCCCCTTTTTGACACCCCACAACAATGAATTTTGGATGGGTTTAAATTTTGGTGGTCCAAAAAAATCAATGGTGGACCAAAATTGGCCAGGTTTAAAATGTTTTAGATAATAGTAATGGCAATAATTGGAACTTTGCATTCTTTAGAGCATCTCCAATGGTGTTTGGATGTGAATCCTATGTCCAGACCTAAAAAAGAGGAATTTCATTTGAATACCAATAAATTCTAGTTTTTAAAACCATCTCCAGTGGTAGGTGGATACATATTTATTTAAATACACTTGTCGTTTAGTTATAGAATTTGATTACCAAAATAAATTAAAAATAGTAACAAAATAATGATTATTGTTGACGTGGGTTTGAAAAAAAGTTTTTAAATTCCCAAACTCTCATCCAGACTCAATTTGCCAAATCATATCCAATTTTAAATATACAAACACCGTTGGAGAGTTTTTTTCGTACGGAGAGTTTCTAAAATCCTAGGTGTCACCAGTTTTTTTTCAAACCCAAACACCATTGGAGATGCTCTTAGGCCTCTAAGGACGACGAAATTGAATAGGTAGCACATCTTCTTAATATGATTTAAATTTTAAGGGGGATTTTGTAAAACCCCCTCAAATAAAATAGGCAATTTGCATTACCCCCTTTTTAAATTCCTAATAGGGAAAACACCCTATAACATGGACGGAGCAGTTAAGTGTGCGCGTGCAGCTCACGTGCGTGTCAGAACCAGGTGACGTGTAATGTCTTCTTTTTGAATTTCCCTTCTTACCCTTTCAGATCTGGACGGTTTACATTTCATCTAATCTAAAACTTGTTTAGATTCGCGACACGTACCCTATTCAATTATTGATGAGGCGGTAGATACCAAGAGACACCATTTTCATTCCGCCATTTTCAGTCTTTCAGAGACAGTTCAAGAGAGAGAGAGAACCAGAGAAAGAGAGGTGAGATTTTTTGAGAGAAATCTTCATGAAAGAACGAGAAAGAGAAGAACATAGCATAAAGAAGATTGGGTTGCCAACACGATCGATAAATGAACGATATTGATTGAAAAAAGTGAGTTTTTTTTTCTGAGTAAAGATCATGTACAATTTAAGATCATGTTATATGTTGGGTTAGCGATTATGTTATATGTTGTTTTGTTGTTTAAAAGTAGTTAAGATCATGTATAATTTAAAATTGTTGTCTGGTTTAAGTAAAACTTAGGGGTTTTTTTGCGATTCTGTTTTAGGGTTTCGTACATGTTGGGTCAGCGATGATATTTTATGTTGTTTGTTGTTTGATAATGGTTAAGATCATTTGCAATTTCGTGTTTTTAGGCCAAAAAATTGTTACTCTGCTTTTTGTAGAAATTAGGATTTCTGGGTTTCCAATTTTGTATATATGGATACTGAATGTGATGGTACTGATTGTATGTGATTTATGCTCTTGTTGTTGTGTTGGTGATACTTGTAATGGTACTGAATGTATATTGTTGTGTTATTGTTGTTTGTTTAGGTATCTGAAAGAGATGCCTCGCAAGGATCTTTACATTCATTATGGTGGACATTGGCCACCTGGTCCATTACCACCTGGTGGTTACGATCATTTTGATCACATGAATGGTAAAGAGAAGAAGTTTGAGAAATTTGATGGAGATTACCTGTCAATGATTGAACTTATTGCTGAAATGGGACCAGAACTACAAGGGAGGGGAGGGGTTATCACATTTCAGTATTTGGAGAGTGGGTTTGTATCGGATATAGATGATGACCAGGGTTTACTGAGATTTTGGGAAGAATCAGATCAAGTTGAAGGCATTCTAGAAGTACACATGTTCATGCATAATGGACCTGCTGAAGGTGAAGGTGTAGATACAAGCAATGTTGGTTCTTCAACTCAGTCCCAAAAGAAAGGACCAATAGCAATTGATGTGGATGACTATCATGAAGATGTTGTCCCTTTGAGTATTAGTCAAAGCCTACCTCCCCATTTGAGTCAGCAACCACCTATGGATAGTAGTCAGGAGCCACATGTGCAGATGAGTCAGCAGCCACCTATGCAGAGTAGTCAGCAACCATTTGGTACGCCTGGGAGGTCTAGCAGATTCAACAAAACAGTAGTTAGCAAGAAAAGACCAAGTGAAATTACATCTGAAGATGGTGCAAGTAAGAATAAGAAAGTGAATAATGTTGAGGTTGAACCAAATGAAGATGTAGGAAGGAAAAGACCCACTGAAGCTGGTCCAAGTAAGGAAAATGTGAATAATGTTGAGGTTGAACCAAATGAAAAGAATGAAGAGTTATTTGAATTTGATGAGGAAGAGTTGGATGTGTTACCAGAAAGTACCAATCTAGACTACTATGACATTGATGAGTTGCATGTTGAAGATGATTACCACAGTAGCAATTCATTGAGTTCAGAGGTTGAACCAGATGGGGAAGAATCAGATTGTGACACTGATTTAGATGAAGAAGAGGAAACACCTGAGCCATATAGATGGGGTGAATACATAAGGGCTACTGACAAGTTTAATGACAAGTTCTGACATATTGTGTTGATTGTTTGCAGGCAAAGTGATGGCCACACCATTTAGACTACAAGACTGGAGCCTAAACACACTTGTAAGAATAAGAATTTTACCAAGGAAAACAGAATGGCCAATTCCACATGGATTGCTTCAGTTATAGAGGATGATGTCAGAGAAGATGGTTATAGTTTGAAGCCAAGGAAGATACAGGATAAGATCATGAAGAGACATGGAATGCCAGTGAAGTATTGGGTGTGTTGGAAGGCTCTTGGTAAGGCATTAACCAAAGAGCATGGGTCTTATGAAGATGGTTATAGGTTGTCACCTGAAGTTTGCAGACAAATTGTGCTTAAGAACCCAGGCAGTCTTGGAGAAGTAAAGGTTGATGAACTTGAGCAATTCAAATCATGCTTACTTGCATTTGTTGCTAGTTTTGCTGGATTCATTGAGGGATGCAGAGCTTTTGTGGGTTTAGATGGATGTCATCTCAAAGGAAAACTTGGTGGAGTGATGCTCTCAGCAATTGCACTTGATGGTAACAATGGTATGTTCCCCTTAGCCATATTCATTTGTGATGTTGAGAACAGGGAAAATTGGACTTTTTTCCTAGAAGCAATCAAAAATAACTTGAATGCACACCCAATGCCATACACCTTTGTATCAGACAGGCAAAAAGGCCTTATTCCAGCAGCGAAGCATGTATTTCCCACTGTTAGACATAGATTTTGTTTTAGACATATGTTTGAAAATTTCCGGATTTTATTCAAAGGGAAACACATGAAAAGACTAGCTTGGGGGGCATCAAAAGCTTATAGAGCTATTGATCATAAGAAAGCAATGGATCAAATGGAAAAGGATAACAAGCAGGCTTATTTGTGGTTGAAGAAAGTTCCATAACATACTTGGGCTAGGTCCACATTTGATTTGACTTCAAAGTGTGAACATGTCACTAACAACTTCTCAGAGGCATTCAATAGTTGGATGTTAGATGTCAGGTGTTAGCCATTACACAAACTGTTGGAGGGTTACAACTTGAAGATAATGGGTTTACGTTTTGAAAGGAAGATTAAAGCAAACCAATGGGAAAGAGAAGGCAAGGTATTGGTGCCAAGGGCTGAGAGAATTCTGAATAATAGGATGGCAAAGAGGAACACATATAGGTTGTTTGGTCAGAGTGAGTTTGAATGGTGTGTGACTAGACACTCGACTGGAAATAGGTGGGATGTGAGCATAAGTGAAAAGTCATGTAGTTGTTGTGTATGGGATATTACTGGCATTCCTTGTGTCCATGCAGTTGCAGTAGTAATGCAATTGAATGGTGATCTCAATAGGTAACTTAACAAACCAAACTATTGATGTTCTCATTTGTGTCATTACTGTCTTTAACTGACTTCTCATTTGTATTTTCATTTGTTTCAGTTTGGTTGATGAGCTGCACAAAGTAAACAGTTATAAAAAGGCTTATGATGGTACAGTGAAAGCTTGTGCAAGTAAAGATAACTGGCTTGAACAGGTAACTTTTTCTACACTGATTTTTATTGTTAAGTGCTTAAATCATCATATCGGAAGAGCTTAAACCATCATGATATATTACACAGCCTGAAATGAAGGTGCTTAAACCACCATACAAGCGAGGGGTTGGCAGACCACAAGAAAATAGGATCAGGGCTGACATTGAAGGTAGACCTAATCCTACAAAGGGTAAGAGGAAGTGTAGTGCATGTGGCTCTAGTGGTCATAATCAAAGAACCATCCATCTACAAGGGGCAGTGGAAGGGGCAGAGGGAGAGGCAGAGGGAGGGGCATTCCTCCTACTCCAGCTCCTGGCAGGTACACATTTATACTTTTGCTATGTTTGTTACACATTTGCTCTGTTTTGAATTCAATAAATGCTTGTTTTTTACACATTTTCTATGTTTTTTGCTGACTGTTTTTTACACATTTCCTATGTTTTGTGCTTTAGGGCAAAGCAGATGTATCATCACAAAGAAGAGGTTTCGCTGCTGCAAATCAAGCAGGAAGAGGTACACCTACTCAAGCAACAACAACTGGTGCAGCTGGAAGAGCAACTGGCAGAGGTGCAACTGCAGCAAGGGGTTCAACAATTGGCAGAGGTGGCAGAGGTGCAACTGCAGCAAGGGGTGCATCTACATCACCAAGACCTGTTCCTCTTCCTTATACTGGTGTTGGTGCAGCTAGAAGGGCAGCAACAAGAGCAAACTTCCACAACCAGAATGGATATATAGCTGATGGAATGAGGCCAGCTCCAAGACCAATGTCTCAGACCTTTAGGCCACCTGCTCAAGTATAGAGGTTTTAGTGCATATACAATAAATGTGTGCGTTATTTTTTGATGTGCATGCAGGCATTTTTGTACAGAGATATACTCTGATTTAGCTTAGCATTGTACATGGAATTAGTCATTGTTTTGTACAGAGAATACTCTGTTTGCAGAGAGAACTACAATGCTCTGTTTCTTAGCGGTTTATTTTACCTTTTTGAATACTCTGTTTACATTTCAGTTTGAAAACTAGTCTCAGTTAATTCTTACTTTGGTACATTTCAGTCTCATTTTAGTTTGAAAACTACAGTCTCAGTTAAGAGTTACTTTGGTACAATTCAGTCTCATTTTAGTCTTAAATCAGTTTTACATTTCAGTTTAATTTTGCATTACCCCCTCACTGTAAATAGTATAATTTGCAACACCCCCTTTTAGGGATGCATAAAACCAACCCAACCCGACGGTTTTACCCACACCCGACGGTTTTGAACCGCACCCGACCCAACCCGCTGAAGCACGGGTCGACTATGGGTCGGAGTTTCTAATACCCACCATATGTTGGGTCGACTACGGGTTTAGTACTTCACCCAACCGACCCAACCCACTCACCCGCCGAGTTTTAATCTGAGTAGTGGATACTAGATTAGATCTTCATCTCATACGTTAAATCATTCACATATATTCACAAACCTATCTCTAACTCGGTTAGCCCCCACTATCGATTTTTCACTTCTCTCGTCTGAACTCTGAAGGAAGAACAACTGAAGAACTCAACTGGAGAGACATTTAGTGAGCTATTTGGTGAGCTTAGTGGTTCTTCCATCATCATAGATGAAGAATGATTCACATTTAGTGACGTTGCTGCTTCTTCCATCATCACTCAGGCTTTTTAACTTTATAACTTATTAGCTATTGCATTTCAGTTTCAGACTTACATACTTGAGTTTATTTTTTATTGTAAAACTTTGGATATTGTTGTCATGTTGAACTTTGTTTTTACGTTGATTGAATGTTTGTTTAAAACCGAAAACTTGAAATGTTTATTAGGTGGCGAGGAAGCAAAAAAAAAACAGTAAGGTCATGCCCAATATTACAAAAAAATTAAGGCAAAATTAAAATTTCAAAAAGAATGGGTTAACCCACACCCAACCCGCCGAATGTTGGGTCGGATGAAAACTGACCCGCTGTAGCTTGGGTTGGGTGCGGGTGCGGGTGCTAATTTTTGTCACCCACTGTGGGTTGGGTGCGGGTGAATACCAAACCCAACCCAACCCAACCCATGTGCACCCCTACCCCCTTTAGTCGAAGTTGGACCCACAAGAAAGGTAAGTGATGACAGTTGAACAGTCAAAAAATTAGAGGCTCAGAATGTGACACGTGTCATGGTTCAGAATGTGCCACCCGTTCAGGGGTAAGAAGGGCAATTCAAAAATAAGATATTACACGTCACCTGGTTCTAACACGCACGTGAACTGCACGCGTATTCTTAACAGCTTCGTCCATGTTGTAGGATGTTTGCCTATTAGAAATTTAAAAAAGGGTAATGCAAATTACCTATTTTATTTGAGAGGGTTTTACAAAATCACCCAAATTTTAATTCTGGCAATTGCGGAGAAGACAAAAGAATTTGGCAAAGGAAATCTTATTCTGTGGCGGAGTGCTAGTAAGGCTTTAGAAGAAAAAAAAAAACTTTAGAAGTTGATAGGTGTTTGTGGCACCTATATTGGACATTTTTAGGAATCCAATTAACACTCCCTTTAACCATTTGGTGGGCCATGTGGATTGAACAAAACTCTGGATGAATTCATTGCTAGTGTGAAGATCTTCGTATACAATTGGTGTGTGCGTGGGAACTACAATTTTTAAAGGCATTAATATAGTATTTGTACAACTGGGAGGCTGCAATAGCTATGCTCAGATTTAGTTAATGTGACTGTTTTGCTTTTATGATCTTGTAGCTATACCTGTAATTGAGTTACACTGTATTGGTTTCTTCAGACAAAAAAAAGATTCGGAAGTGTCTCATTTTCAATGATGAAATCTTCAAACGCATCACAATTCACAAATATGTAGAGTACGACTGAATCAGGATTCTGCCAAATATTTGGTTTTACTTCTTCTTCGTGAGTTGCAAATACCCTTTAGATATTATGAAGTCAAAAAGAGAATGTTGTTGTCATTGCTGAACCATGAAAATGAAACAATTTACCAACTTTGAAGCAAAATTCACGTTCTCAACAAAGTGTATGTGACACCACAAGACATGACAACACACAAAAAAAAGCGTTGACAAAATTTCAAGTGTATCTTACGCTTCTTGAACCTGTGTTACTGCTACCCGATTTAAAGGACTTCAAATGAACCTATTCAGAGACCAGAGTCACTAGATAAAACCTAATTGGTTGTGAATAAGATTGTAGGTGCCAAAGATAATCAATGTATGCAGTTTGTCCCCCAATGAAAGGGTTTAGATACAGAATCAGCTGAAACATATCAATATTCTTACCAAGATAAGTCTACTAACAAAGAATGACCGGAGACCTATAGAGAATATGGAGGTTTTCCAATTAAAATCAAGCCTGACACCTAATATCCTCACATCTGACACTAACGACGATACGTGGGAGTCATGAACAACTGATTAATGACCAACTAGATATGTAAGGGTAAGAACAGGAATTCAAAAGGTTAGGACTTAACTGCAGACGACTAAGGCGATCACTTGCCGAGCGAAACACTCCCAAGAGATTTTAGAGATCATCTGACATAGTTCATTGATCCCAGAATGTTAAATGTCAATTACGAACTACCTAAAATTTGAAGCTCTGCTACCCCAGAATTCCTAGTTTTCTTCATATCCTGCGATTATCTGTTTACCAAAACGATATCGGAGTTCTGTCAGCATAAAGGAATACTTTAATTCATTCGAGTATGTTTCCTAGACAATTAGATGATTTCTGAACTACAACAGCAGTTCATTTTGCAGTAACTAAAATTCAAAAAGAATTACTGGAAGGGTGGTTAAGATTCCAGCCATCACTGCAGGAGCCACTACCAATGATCCTCTTGTTACAAATCACCTAGGAACTCTAAATTTGTTGAGTATATAAGCTTCGGGGAACCCTCCCTTCAAGCCAATTCCTGACGAGAATTAGGTCGACGGCCTCGAATATCTGTGAGATTAGGCACTTGGCATACAGAACAACGGCTCTTTTCCTACCAAAAAAATAAATATATAGAACAACAGCTACCTATCCATGAATTTTAATGTAAACTAACTCTAAACTGAAGTTGTATGCTATGCCAGATTTGGGGTAATGGACTGCTAGAACTGACTAATTGTAGAGACCAATAATTGATACTCCTAATAAGAGGAGAAAAAAAGAACCATACTACACAATAGAGGAGATAAGGTACTGAAGCTACAACTGGTCAAGAACGCAAAAGCTAAAATTTATGAAAAATTCAGAGGTGAAAATGAAAATGAATCAGGTTAGAACTAGAGTGACATTGTAACATTTAAAAATCAAGCTGCCACATTATGCCATATTTGGATGGATGTGAACAAAAAAAAAAAAACAGTAAAGCTAACCGTAATATCAGAGGCAAACTCGCAAAATGGTAAGGAATAATCCTCTTTTGATTTGAGAGAAACTAGAAATCCTGAATATTTATTGAGAGAATTAGACAAGCCATATCACTTTTAGCACAACAGAGTCAACACTCAACAGAGATTTCAAAGTTTACACTGGGTGATCACTTCCTTCCCTGACACAGCTCCCTCCAACAAATCAACAGTACCATTCTTGCTAAGAGTGACTGAGAGTTTTCAGCAAGATTTAAAAGTTCAGACTTTATTTTAGATTCACTATAAGGGAACAAAAATGGTCGAAAGAACACAATTGACTAGAGCACTCCATGCAGCTAAAATGACTTAAAATGAGCACAGTACATCTTTATGTAGAGAAAAGAAAACTTTGGATTCTACAAGCAACCCAAACATAGTCATGAAAGAGATATAAACCAGAAAGCAAAGTAGATTAACTCACCATAACAACCC
Organism: Papaver nudicaule; assembly: GCA_023529015.1. Taxonomy (NCBI): domain Eukaryota; kingdom Viridiplantae; phylum Streptophyta; class Magnoliopsida; order Ranunculales; family Papaveraceae; genus Papaver; species Papaver nudicaule. Next base: position 59,823 of record JAJJMA010201164.1, on the reverse strand, counting down.
AAATTTCTATACGAACGATTACAAACCTCTATTTCATGGACCTTGGAAGTTTCTATTGAGCTACATTACCACTGGCCAAACTTATGCACAAGAAGGTTTCCGAATTTGTTAACACCATAGATCTACATTTTAAAATCATATTTCAAGAAAGTAAATCCTAGAAAGGAAGCACCTATAAATTCACAAATACAGAAGGAACAAAATAAACTAGAAGCTTATATACAACACTATGTGAAAACAACGACAAGATTTGATCAGTAATAACATCACTAGAAGAATATATATATCTATATATATATATAGATGGTACTTTGCTACATAAAAAGAGTAAACCACATAAGTTTATGTTCCACAAGCAACCCCATCTTCACCAAAAGCATTTAGTCCTAAAACAACAACAACACAAAATATGGCTTACACTATTATCGACACGCCTCAAACACACCAAGGTCCAACCCCAAGCAATTCATCTCTCGGCACAGTTCCATCTACACATTCCAAAATTTCATATCAACCCTAAATGGCTAAATTCTGAAACATTACAAATTTTACATCAATTGCAACCAAAAAAACGTACCTGTTCTTGAAGTCTTTGGATGAAGCTGTGGAGAGAAAACAAGGGATACACAGACCCGATACTCAAAGTCCAGTCCTTATGACTTAAGTTCCATTAAAGACTAGAAATTTCCATATTTCTCTTCCTCCTATGGAAAGTAACCATCTTCTTTTTTATCTGTTCCTTTGTTTTAATGTCTTGATCCTTGAGAGTCATCCTTAGTAGGAGGTTGCTGCTGTTGCTGTTGCTGTTGCTGTTGATGATGTTGTTCTTGTTGTTGTTGATGCAATGAACTTGTACCAGTTCTAGACTGAGCTATCTGTTGATAAAACTGATTCAAAGCTTGAGGATTTAAAACCCCAATATGTCCATCTTGAGAAAGACCGAGTTCTAATCCTGGAAGTTGTTGATTTCCTCCTCCTCCACCACCACCCAAAATTGAACTAAAACTCATTGGCCCCATACTAGAACCAGGCAATTCAAATCCATGAAACCCAATTCTAGGTAAGAAATTAGAACTTTCGTTACCCAAATTGGATGTGGATGGTCCTCCTCCACCCGAAGGCGGCGACACAAATCCTCCACCAGCACCACCACCTGAAAATTGACTCATAGATGGCCATAATCCATGGGATCTGCCCAAATTACTGCCTCCCAACATAGCCCAATTAGCCCTCCCAGCATTCCCACCACTCAATTCATCAAGCTTTTGATGTAAACCAGCTGCACCAGACGTCCCTTGTGCAGAAACAGAAGCACCAGCAGCAGCTAAAGCTGAAGCTGGAATGGTTCCGGTCCCCGTTGCAGCGATAATCGATGGCTCTGCTTGTGTTAGCAACCATTGAATAGTTTCACCGTCTGATTTATGACCTAATTCACGAGTTAATTGAAAGATTCTTGCTGCACATAAAGCTGGCATCCTTATTCTTCTTCCTCTTCCATCCACTTTGGTATGTCTGTCTTTATTTGAACTTCTCTTGGGTGCTAATTGTTTCTTAGTGTTAGTAGTAATACCCCCATTGTTGTTGTTGTTGTCATCTTTTTCAGCAACAACTATTTGAAAGTCTTTGATTTCTGCTGGTTTGTTTGTGCTGTTATGATTATGCTCTCCTCCTCCTCCTACACCACCACCAACACCGCCACTGCTGACCATGTTGTTGTTTGATGGAGGTAGACCCAAGAACTTTGGTGTTTCTTGATGATTATGATGTTGTTGTTTTGAAGAAGGTTTAGGATCCATATGAGGAAGGGGGGTATGGTATTTGAAAAGACCTAGACTTTCTTCATAGGTTTTCACTGTTTTTGGTAAGAAAAAAAAAAAAAAAAAAAAGAATATAATGCAAAAGAAAAATAATGTTAATTAAAATACACTAGTCCAGTCCAGTAGTAGACAAGTTTTTCTTCTGGTTTTCTTTGTAAACAGTAAGAAGATTATAATTATGAGATGAGTAATCATGTTACTCTTTTCTTTTGTAATAAAGGTGTCTAACTGTTTCTACCTTCTTTTGAATCTTTTCTAAGTTTTCTTTACTCCTCTCTGTTTACTACTACTCTTAGGGTTTCCTTTTATCTGTGTCAGTCTCTTTCTCAATTTTCTGTGGTTCCTTCTCTTTTTTGATTGTTACCGCGATATTGCTAGGATATTTTACCCTATACTGCTATTGCTTTCACCTTCATTAGGCCCTTTCCTATGGGAAAGGGTAAATCAACAGATTTGTCTGGCCTTGTGGTCAGGCAAATCTCATTTCCCACTATGGTACATCAAAAGAATCTATCGATTGAGGGACACCACAACGGTCGAGAGAGTGTCTCTCAATGTAGTTATTGTTGATCTCGGTCGAAGGAATGAATCTCGACGTCGACAAACATACAGTCGATAATTACTACACCCAAAAAACGGTTATATTTTCCCCACCTATAAAAGCCAATCTCATCTACCATATTCTACACAAAAAACACAACAAATACATTCCTCCCCCTCCTATTCGAATCACAAATCCTCTTTCAAGACACAAGTGACAATGGATTTCGATTCTGATGATGAGATAAGTATTTATCAAAAGCGGTTTATGAGAGAACAAGATATGTATGCTCGAAGGTTGCAAGAAATGGATGAAGAGTCCGACGATGAGAGGAAAAGGAAGAGAAACATGGTTGTGGTGCACTTTACAGGCTCGATCCCTAAACCTCCGGACCCAAAAGAAGTTCAATATATAAGGTACACGTTTCGAGGGCGAGATGCATGATTATTTCCTTCCCAATTGCATCTACTCCGACCAATGTTTCCAGAACCGATTCTGCATGCCCCGACACTTGGTGCAAAGATTAATTGGTGAGATTTGTCTGGTAGAGCCACAATTTAATTACCAGTATGATGCACTTAATATTAGAGATCAATAGTCCTGAGCAGAAGGTTATTGTAGCTCTGAGGATTCTAGATTACGGGATGCCGGCGGATTGCACCGATCAGCACATTCGGATGGGCAAAACAACGGCATTATCTTTCTTTGTTCTGTGAAACCATTATGAATCATTTTGGTCCTAGGTTTTTACGAAAACCTACAGTTGATGATACTTTACGAATTTTAGAAGAAAACAAAGATAGGGGCTTCCCATGAATGCTAGGCAGTCTTGACTGCATGCACTGGGTTTGGCAGGGATGCCCAACTTTTTGGGCAGGTCAGTATAAGGGTCATTACCCTAAACCAACAGTTGTTTTGGAAGCTGCTGCAACCCAAGATTGTTGGATATGGCATGCTTTTTTTGGTCTGTCGGGATCACAAAATGATATAAATATTTTGCATAAGTCTTCTCTCTTTGAAGACCTAAAGCGCGGCGTGGCACCCGCCGTCAATTTCACCCTCAACTGCAACAATTACACCCATGGGTACTATCTTGCTGATGGTATCTATCCAAAATGGTCTACCTTGGTTCAAGCTTACAAGTAGCTGCATGGCGCGGCAATGATGCATTTTAACAAGTTGCAAATGGCTTTTAGGAAAGATGTTGAACGAGCTTTTGGAATTTTGAAGAGGAAGTTCGCAATCGTCATGGGGCCGTTTCGCGGTTTTCTGCCACGAGAAATGCATAAGACCATGCTCACGTGCATTATTTTGCACAACATGGTAATTGAGGAAATCCGCCGTGATAAGAGTTGGACTAGTTATCCGGACCTAGATGCCTCGGGTTCAACCACACAGCAGATTGCCTGCAAGCCAATATGAGTACATGACTGAATCTATTCAAGATCGCTCATTGTATCATAGGTTGAGAGATGATCTCTGTGCTTATGCTTGGCCAGAACATGGGGCTGAGGCGGCGGCTTAAAATTGTTTTTTTGTTTGTTGTTAATTTTTTTCTTTTCTTTTTTTTTATTGTTGTGCACCACCATTATTTAATAAAAATGGAAATTTCCTTAACTTAGAACGTCTTCTACATTGAAATTAAACAGGTTACATCTAAATGCATTAAAAATAAATCCTAACTAAACAAATTAAACCAAACACCAACAACTTCTAAAAGAAAAAACATAAAAATAAATCCTAATTAAACTTAACCAAACCAAACTAGCATTTCCTTCTTCATAATTTTTTCATCCTCATCCTCATCTTCATCCTCCAGTTTCTTGATTAATTATCAATGGCAGTAACTTCATCATCATCATCATACTCATACTCATCTTCTTCTTCCTCTTCTTGGCCTCCTGCAGCTTCTTCTTCTTCTTCTATCTTTTTTTGAGCTTGGCAGCTTTCATCTGCCACATCTCCATTTGCATCTAGTTCATGTGGAAAGTGTCAGCAGTGAGAATCTTATTCTCCTCTCAGGTGGCGAGAAATTTCTCATTGGCGATACGACTCTTCCTCATCTCCAAAAGAGTTACTTTCCGCTCAACGGCTCTGTTCTTGTCATTGGTCTCTTGTTTCTCTATAAACATTTGAAAATCAAAACTCTTTTGAGCGTTTTCGGCATCCGCTGCTGTTTTTCTAGACTTCTTGGCTGCATTTCTACCCATACACTTGGTTGCATTTTGAGCATTGGCATTCAAATAGGAGTTGGGATCAACCGTGAACTGTCCAGGTGGGGGACCGGGGGCATCGGGGGTACCAGATGGTCCGGAGGAAGTAGAACCCGGTCCAGAGGGGCCAAAAAAGGTGATTCAAAGGGGCTCCCATTCTGGGTTTGGGAGTACGGGGAAAACTCGGGGATCTCCATGTTACCGGCCAAAATCTTTGGGTCGAACTTGGGTAACACCTTCAGGATGAAGAAGCAAATCTCGAAGTGGAAAGGTTTACCAGTCTTGTGAATCCAGTCGGACCGACACCTAAACTCAATATCCCTTTGACCCTAACCACTTTGCTTGTTTCGAGTGGCTTGGGTGATTGCAGGCACATACGAGGTAACCTAAGAAGTAATTACGCCAAAGCGATCAGAGAGGCTTCCAACATTACGAGACTTGGGATTACCAGTTTCACGTTGAAACTTATCATGGATATCGCCCCAAAAGGTTTTGAACTTCTGTTATACACCCTCAACCGAATCCTGAGTAAAGTAAACGTAACAACGACAAGTGTTCTCATCTTCATAAGTTGAGAACTTGTCACCCCTAGTTTTTTTTGGCGCTGAGGCTTTCTTTCCATTTCTGCTGGTATTCTGGGAGTGTTCCTCAGTAATAATAGTCCCACAGGCTGATTCTTGACTCCGAATTCCATAACGAGGATCTTGAGTAATCACTCTATATTGGGGGTTTTGATTACTGATTCCAAAACGGGGATCCATGATCAAAAATACTGAGAAAGCTAGAAAAAGATGAGCAAAAAAACTCTCTGAGAGATTGTCAGGAGGAGGAATGAGCTTAATGGTTTTGAAAATGAAGTATTTATAGAGGTTGGAAAATGTGGGTCGTTGGATGCATTTATTGCAAAATATAGAGTCACCGTCGATCGAGCATATGAATCCCGTGGTCGAGATTCACTTACTCGATGTCGACTTTCATTCTATCTGTCGAGAGTAACTCTCTCGACCGCGTGAGTCACTAGCGATCGCTAGTGACTCCATACGAATCGGCAAACAGGCAAATCTGGCGGTTTGCCTACTCGTTTTTGGTGTTTGCCCCTTCCATAGTGGAGAAAATAAGGCAAAACTCCCTTACCCATAGGAAGGGGGCTTAAGTTTTTGTCCCATCAAAGCAGTCAAGCAAGGCAATAAGGTTCCGGGTCCGGATACAAGGGTTGAGTAAAATGTTAATTCCACGAATTTCTGATCCAATTCGCACTTGCACATCCAATCCATCTTTAGGCGGACTGGATGCCAATTGTAGATGGTGAAAAATGGAGAAGGGATAAAATCGTAAAATATCCTTCTGTTATGCTTTGCCAAGAGGTGATTGCCTACTCAGGCAGATCTCTATAGCTCTACCAGTTCCCTCTTATAACTTCCGAGTGGAGAGAATGATATCGTAGTGTGATTGCCTACTCAGGCAAATCTCTATAGCTCAGAATACAACCCGTTCTGCAAGTTGAATATGCTCTCTATGAGTTCTTTCTTATAACTTCCGGAGGAGAGAATAATATCATAGTGCAGTGATAAATAACCCCACCAACTCATAAACCCACCAATTTACTTCATGCTGACATCGCTTCGAATTCCTCGACATCAGAACTAAATTGCTCACTGGTACTATGGTGGAGAGTTAACAGACACGCATCCTCATGGATTTCCTCTTAAAATACGACTCGATACCCGAGTCTCAATGAAAACCTCAGAAACATCGCGGCTCTAGGCCTGTCCAGAGCTCTCTGAGAAGCATACAACAGCCTAAATACACTTAGGCAGACCACAATCTAAACACAGAATGGCCTAATATACCATGGATAAGCATGCCATGACCTAAAATACGCCATAGACCAAGTGCAAAAACATGCCATAGTCGAAGTGGTGTGGCCTAAATGCGCCACAAAAGATTGGCCTTGGCCAATGGCCAAGGCCGTGGCCTCAAAACTATGGCGCCATACTCATGGCGCCACAAGAACTTGGCCTTGGCCAGTGGCCAAGGCTCCAAGTCGAGGAATTCGTTAAAGAAGACCAAAGATGGTGCCCTGGATTTGCCCCAGTCTTCAGATCTTCCTTTATCTTCTAAAGTTCTCCGCCGTTCTTCTGGGTTTTCTGATGGAGTCGGTGATGATTATTTTCTTGCTCGAAAGGAACTTCACTTCGAACTGAAACGTATGCGTCCTTCTGAGGATGATAGTTATAGTCATTGGACTATTGCTAAGATAAATAAGTCCTTCGACCTGACTCATTTTGATGTTTCTTTTTTCAATGGTGAAGATGACGTCTTGACCGAAGATATGATCTGAAACTTTCCCTTGATGATAATACTTTGCTCATTACTGTGGGCCAGTTAGCTGCTGGTCTTGTACTTACTTTGTAAGACCCGAGTGATACCTTTTTTATTGATGTGCTCTCTGGTCGAGATAATCCTTCGTTAATATGTCAGCAGATTCGTGGTATTCAACAGTACAATGACAACTTTCTCCGTATTTTGTATGAATGTTGGCTTCGTGGTGGAGAGCGTACTCGTATGAAACGTTATGATCCCCTTTCCCTAGTGCAAGTTTGTCAGGAGGATTATACTCCTCAAAACTTTAACTTGACATGGGGGGATTTTGTTCAGAGCACCAATGTGATACCCTGGTCTGTTGGTCCTCGTCGCTTTGCCCCTACAGCTAAGCAAGTTCGTGATAAGGCTCCCCTCATTTTGGAAGACTATGACGATCCCCACTTGTCTGTTATTCTTGGTACTGTCGGGCTTCCTTTTCCTGATGACCAAAGGCTTCATTTGGGTCGTGATCATCCTTGGATGCGTAGTTCTCTTCTAATAGTTGGTCCTTGGGTTGCTGGGAAATCCCGGTCTCAGCCTGGTACCCTTGTTCCTCGTTTGATGAAAGATCTTCCGCCTCGTTATCAAGACTTCGTTCCTTGGCGTTTTATTCCAATACCTTCTCGGGTACGATCCTTCGTTCTTATTACCTTTTCCTCCCTTCATGTTGTGTTCTAAGGTTGTTCTCCTTTTCTTTTATTAGTCTTTGAGAGCAACTGCCCCTTCTCCTAGTGTTAGCGAGGGTGTTGGTACAAGAAAGAAGAAGGTTGGTGATGAAACAGTAACAACTACTAGCAACAAGTCGGTTGGAGCTGCTCCTTCGTCGAAGGTATGGGTATTTTTAGTGTCCTTCTATTGATGGTAGTTTTTTATGAGAAGGACATTTGAGTAATTTTGTATCAAGTTCTAGCGTCTCATGGATGTGGCTTGGAGAGACAACAAGGATGGCTCAAGGCAAGGTAAAGTTTTCTTGGCTAAATCTTGTTTCACGTCCATAGCCTAGTGCCATGGCCAAACCCTATTTTCTAGGCCACGGCAATTTGTCGTGGCCAATCCCTTGTTTCATGGTCATGGCCTAATGCCATGGCCGAAGCCTATTTCCTAGGCCACGGCAATTCCTTGTTTTTTGGCCATGGCCTAGTGCCATGGCCGAAGCCTATTTTCTAGGCCACGGCCAATTTTCGTGGTCAATCCCTTGTTTTTTGGCCGTGGCCTAGTGCCATGGCCGAAGCCTATTCCCTAGGCCACGACAAATTGACGTGGCCATGGCCGAAGCCTGTTTTCTAGGCCACGTCCATTGTCGTGGCCAATCCCTTGTTTTTTGGCCATGGCCTAGTGCCATGGCCGAAGCCTATATTCTAGGCCGCGGCCAATTGCCGTGGCCAATCCCTTGTTTTACGGCCATGGCCTAGTGCGATGGCCAAAGCCTATTTTCTAGGCCACGACAATTTTCCGTGGCCAAAACTTATAATCACGGCCATGGCCTAGTGCCATGGTCAAGTCCTATTTCCTAGGCCACGGCAATTTGTCGTGGCCATGGCCTATTGCCATGGCCAATCCCTAATTTCTAGGATTAAGGCTTTGAGCCATTTCCAAACCCTGATTTCTAGGCTTTGAGCCATTCACAAACCCTTAAAGAATTAGGAAACACTTAAAGAATTAGGAAACACTTCCTCCGTGAAAGTTGTTCCTCTGTAAGTTTTCTATAACATACTACAAATTCGTGATTTTAGCGAATATGGGCTGACCTGGGCGAATTTTAGACTAAGTGACGTGTAAACTGTCCAGAAATCTGGCCATGTAAAAATCAGGCCATGGCTTAGCACCATAACCTACTTCATAATAAGCGTACTATACATCTTGTTGCCATTTCTTTGTCCTACTTTTTAGTTCTTGGATTGATAATGCTCATACATTCTTGGTTATTGTTACGTTATGCTAACATATCCTAACTTTTCTCCTGATTATAGACTTGCTTCTATGATCAGTGCTATATTTTTTAATCATGGCTCATGGCTATGACTTATTGTTATTATTTTAGGCATTCTTATGTCTCTAGTACTCAGGGAATTGGTGCTCAATACGCCACAAGCCAATTTCCTCTATTTATGGCATACGAAAAGTCATACTTGACCATTGCCACAAAGGGTTGCTGAAATCCCCTCAGTCTAAATGGCGATTGCATAGTTCAATCCTTAGACTATTCTTATTTGTTTAAATGGTGATTGCCCGGTTCAATCCTTAGACCATTCTGAGAGAAATGACCCATCTCCAGAAAAAGCTTGAAAGAGATACACAAGCTTATCGCTTAATTCTCTGATTATATGCAAAGTCCTAAGTTTACCAAATATACTAATGGTATGACCTGCACCTAGTCATCTTTGACTTAACAAATATTACGAGAATCAAGTAAGATACAATGGGGGGTATTTTTTAAGGTTTTGGTTTGGCAGTCTACGGCACGTGTGATTGCAACAGCACAATCACTCAACGGGAAAGAAAATAAGTTGTGCGAACGTTGCTAGGAAAATGGGAAGTGAACGTGGGTTGTTAGTCTTTCCTAATTAGCAGGCACAAGACTCTTAACACGTTTTCCACTCACTCCACTCTCCAACTTTTCCACTTCTTCTGCTTCTTACGAGATCAGTTGGAATTCTCTATTGCTATAAATAGGGCACTCGGCCAGTTTGGAAATCAGCTCAGTGCAGTTCAATCAATTCAATCATCTCATCCACAATTGATTAATTCATCTCATTCAGCATTCAATATCTAGTGATAACTGAAAATCCATCCTTGCTTTACTTAAGCACTATTTTAGCAACTTTATTCATAACATCATATATAGCAAATTCTCTGATATCATCTTTCTCGGCTTCCCTCCCTTAAACTAACCCTATTTCTTCTTTTTGTAACTGGAGCAATACTCGAACGGCCATTTCTTGGTTTAGGCGAGTCTTGTTCGATCTTGACCTCTCGAATACCAATACAACTTCATACTTTACCCCTCAGATTCTCTCTATTGTTTTTACACTAAAACACCTTCATGTGTATGCTTGGTTATACCCCCGTGCCCATGTCTTTGACGAGTAATTACTTTTATGTGTAAAGCCAAATACCCGTAACGTGAAGAAAAGGTATGGTGAATCCCGAGAAGTTAGTTGTGCGCCCTAGGTTGCAACTGGAGTTGGTGAGCCTGAAGAATCTTTTGCCTCCAGGGTGAGTGCGAAAGCAAAGGAGAGCTCTGAGGATGTGTCTTCTGGGCACCGTAATGATGTTGAGGCTGTTGTTCACGACCCATTTCCTGCCTCTGAGGTACCTGCTTCCCAAAGTCCTGTGGTTGTGAATATTGCTGGTGAGGTTGATTTTCATGATAGTCAATACCCTGAATTCTCTTCTGCCATTGAAACGCAGAAAGATGTGAAGATTGCAACTGAGCTTGTATCGTTTGGTGATTGTACTATCAAAACGCCTGGTTCTCATGGATTGGTTGGAGGGTCGGCTGTTGAAGTGTCTCCTCTTTCTTTTGCTATTGTGAAGCCCGTGAATTGGTATGGGTTTTGCAAAAAGGATCTTGCCTCGTCTTCGGATGCTCATGTGGATGTCTTTGAGGATCGGGTAGCAGAGCTTCGGGCAGAACTTGACGCAGTTACTTTCTTGGTGGACAAGTATAGACGTGTGTCCGAAGAATCCAAAGATCGAGAAGAGGCTGATGTTGCCGAGAATGTCCTATTAAAGGATCAACTTCGTGATTTTGATGCTAAGGTGGCCCAAGCTTTGGTTCTTCATTCTGAAGAGTTAAGTCGTGCTTATGCTCGTTCGGTTGCCATATATGTTAATGAAGTTTTTGCTGAGGCCGAAGCTCACTTTCCGAGTATGTCGTTCCCGAGGATGGATATTCCTAAGCTTTAGATGTTATATGTTTGAGAAAGATGTTGTATGTCTTTCCCTATTTTGGTGTGTCTTTTTTTTTTTTTTTGTAGTAGTGGTTTTTTTTTTTCCCCTGCCTTATAAAAATATGTAACCGAACGAAAATATTATCGAAATGCAAATCTTTTTATCTTCTGTTTCAGGTATTGCGACCTTCTTGGACTAAGCACTATCTGTCAACCACCCTTGGCCAGAGGGGATCTAGGATATTGGTCCTGGAAAAAGGCTTTCCTGCGGTATACGACGTATGAGTATCTCTATCATCAGGATTCTTACTTTTCGCCTCGTATCCATGTACGAGGATCCTAGAGATGACCTGTGATCAGCAGGTATGCTCCTGTCAGTGGCAATTGTTCTGTTGCGCTTAGGCAGCTGGCAATTTTTCTGTTGCGCTTACGTCGCTTTACTTTGAGATTTGTGACTTTCAGAAAGATTTCATTGATATATGGAAACATGGCATCCTTCGTTTGTAGACTTTTTGGGATTAAAGGCTCACGATCCTCCTTTCTTCTAGGGGTAGTATTTTTTTTTCAGATATATCGCATTCCATGGATGTTGTAGTGTATCTCCCTGCATGTTCCTTAGATAGTATGAGCCTTTTCCATCAATGTCTTCAATGATATATGGTCTTTCCATACTGGAGCTAACTTTCCCCATTCCTTCTTCTTTTGATACAGTTGTATCTTCCTCATCACGAATTCTCCTACGGTGAAGTTACTAAGAATGACTTTCTTGTTATATTCTTTGGAAATCCTGCGCTGGTAGTTTTCCCATCCTTTGTAGGACTACTTCCCTTCGTTCCTTTAAGTCGTCTAGCTTCTCATAAATTAGATCTGTGGTTAAGTTCATTTCCCATACTTCG